>JAAAIY010000206.1:35781-53908 GCA_016098105.1 Actinomortierella wolfii
AAAAACGAACTTACCTGGTCGTACGACAGTGGCAGCGCGTCATTAGCGGATAGCATGCCCTTGCTCTTCAGCACCTTATAAATGTTTTGACGGACGGCACTGTATGCACCATCCGCTCCAACGACAATATCACCTTCATAGGAAGTACCGTCGGCACACTGGACACAGGCCTTGTCATCTCCCTGGGTCACTGTGAGGACACGCTTGCCCAAGAAGATCTTGTCACGAGGCAGCTTCTTGAGCAGGATGCTGTAAAATGAAGGACGATCTAGAATAACAGCGGGGTATCCACCACTGTTTGTTGCATACGCATGTAATGTGGGACGAGATCATGCCATGGTAACCAACAAGCGGCAAGAGGGCGAAGAAGAAGAAGAAAAAAAAAAACAATGTATACCAAAATATCATTGAGTGAATATACCATAAAAAATATCGTTAGGTACACTTCCTCGAGTATCTCGGAGATAGATGAGAGGAGTTTATGAAGGTATGGTAATGCCCATCCAGTCTTTTCTCCATATTGGTGCTCAGCTCTATAATACATAATTCCAGCCATGTGTCTATGCTCTAGAACCTTTTTTTCCCCCGACGTGGAAGAAGAATACTTACATTTCGGTCATGCACGAAAAGTCGACCTTGCCCAGTCTCTTTTGACGGTCGTCATAAAAGTTGAACTGGCGAACAGGCTTGCCTGCCTCGAAAAAATCATCCAACAGACCCAGCTAGTGAGATGCCACGGGGCACAGCAAATAATAATAAAAGAGAAAGAAAGATGGTTTAGTCGATGAGAAACGAAGAGTATGCTGGTCCGATGTGATGCGTATTTGTTTGTTAATTTTCTTTTTGGCGATGCGCCCATGCGGCGGGAATACCAGCTTTCTTTTTTGAAGAGAGTGAGCAAGTGAATGCAAGAGGAGGGAAGGGGGGGAAGAGATTCCAAGGAACCCACCCACTAGATTGTGGCGTGGATATTTTCTCTTCTTTCCTTCTTCTGAGAACGATGTGAGCACAAAATTCTTATCAAGCAGCAATCAAATGTTCTGTTACCTGCTCCATCACCGGCAACGATGAAGCATCCAGGCCAAGCGACGAGCCAAGAGCCTTAATCGTGGTAGCACGCTCGAGGACCACATACTCGATGTCAGTCTTTTCCAGCATGTTGGCAAGAGCTGCGTGGGGGGAGGAGAGAGAGGCAGAAACATATGAGACTGTTAAGTATGTACTTGTTGTATAGAACAGGGCAATTGGGCAATATGGGAATAGAATCCTATTCCTCCTTGAATAAGCTCGTTCTTACACAGGCCACCAATGCCACCACCAACAATAATCACTCGGAGGCGAGGGTTAGCCATGGCCGTTAGCAAAAAAAAATGGAGAATGAAAGAGAGGGGTAGGTTCTACAGCGTAGACGAATCAAGGAATGAGGAGGAAGGGTGGCAAAGAGAGAGGAAAGAAATGGGTGAATGGGAATGAGGCAAGAAAGCAAAGATGAAAGAAGAGAGAATACAAAAGGCGGGGCTCACCATGTAGATGCAGCGTAGCACAAGCTTCAGCGGTGTAATACATCTGCTACTGGGTGACCGACCCTCTCTCTCTCTATCTTGCTTCGCTTTTCTCTCTCCGTCACTCTTTAACGAGATGGAGCTGACATGGTAACAGCCCTTGGGCTGTTGTTTCTACTATGCTGCACCCTCGATCTTCAACCAAACACCCTCCCCCTTTAATTGTTTCCTTTCAAGCCTCACAAACAGAAAAGAATGCCCAAAGGGGGCAACAAACTTTTGGTGCCCTGAGTTCGTATTGATCATCTTGGTGCTGGTGAGTGTCAGGGAACAGCCAACATCTCGTCGACCATTAGTATCTCTCCCAGCACGGCCTCCAATCGTCGTATCTGATGTAGCTATGAATTAAAAATGGCTAAGCAAGCATCGAATGTTCCTCATACGACGCAATGATCCATGGTGAGAACGAGTACTGCTCCTCCAAAGAAACAGTGGAAGCCTGGTGAGGAGACTACAGTATGGCGCCAACATGGCTGAGAAAAAAATAGGAACGATGGAGTATTTAACAGTCCATGACGGTTCTCCTACCCCTACGATGATATGACACATAACACCCTTGAAAGTTCCGTGATCAGAAGCAAACTCCGCTCAGCAATCATCCTTCTTTGTTGCAAATTTTTGGTGCTACATTTGTGGTTGACCAATTGAGCTGGGCAAAGTGGTCATTCCTGCACCAACACAGAGAAAGCCTAGTCGGCAAACACACCTATATCTATAAACACTTGATTAACCCTCTGTCCTTGCATATATAAAAGACTGGAGTGCGTGTAGAATGCCCATCCTAACTAGTCTACTGATGTGGGTCGAGTCAAGCACTTGGCACTTTGAAGGTCAAACAAGCTTCCTCTTGGGATGTGTGTTCTGGTACATCTGAAAATAAAAGATGTTGAAAGCAGGATACATTCTAGTGTGGAAGATATACCGTGTTTTTCATTTCCGAGGATCTTTTTTTTTTTGTGTGTGTGTGTGTATCAATGATCCTGCCTTACCTCTATTCAAAATTCAGAGCGCTGTTGATTCACCCGCGCATTGAATTCATTAAAACTACGACTGCCTCTGGCTATGCAGCATTTCCAAGTCCACATCATAATTGCCTTTGCCTTGCCGCAGTTTGGTGGTCACATCTCATCGTCCACAACAAAAATTTATCCAGATGATAGTAAAATGCTTGTTTGTTCTTCAAACCTTTTTAATTTGGACTCTATATATTTCTGAAAATGAAAACAGAGCCACAAATAATATGGACTGGCAAATCACCATCAAAAAAATAAGAAGGAATGCAAACAGGCAGAAGAGAATGGGACTAAAAGCGAATATCCTAGAAGCAATTGTTGTTCTTTCAATTGGCGTTTCTGCACCAAAAAGTCTTACCTGAAGACTAGCCTCTCTGCTTCGCGCTCAAACGTTTCACAAGGCAATCTTCACACCCTTCTCTAAAGCCCATCAGAGCATATAAGCTGGTTGACTTGACATACTTCTAGTCAAAGAATATAAACATCCGTCTAAATGCACTCTGCTCTGCTTCAGAAGGTGTTTGAGGTGACATCGTGGGCGATAAAATCCTGTTTCCAGCTTCTACATATATAGGAAACAAACATGGTGAGATGTTTGTCATTCGATTCGTATTCACATCTTGACAGTACATGGTATGTGTAACATAGGTTTGGGCGTCATTGGCACTCTAATACCTTCGGCGTAAACGAGGGAAATATGAGTTGGGTGACCGTGGAAAGAGAAATTTGACGCGAAAATACCTTATTAAACCCTTTACCATCCATGACAGAGACTGTCACTAATGTCCTTGACATGTGCTTAAAATCTGATATTTTCGCGACCGAGTCAGGATTAGACCGAACATATGAACTTCTGTTGGTCGACTTTAGACTATAGCATCTTTGGCAATGGCTCCTGCATTGAGTATAACATCAAGATGGGTACAAAGAACTGTAGCTGTCGCAGCCTCAATTCGACAGACAGCATTCCTATGAGCCATAAACTTATATTGTCGCAACTTTGTCTTATCGTATACCATCCGTGTATGATGTAATTAAAAACCAAACGCTTTCTTTGGAGATGGCAAGGTTTATACATCTGTGGATTCCAACATTCACTCATACATTTATTCTTTTTGGCTCAGCAGTTTATAAAGCACGAGTCTTTAGCTTCTTGACAAGTTTGCTTGCATGTCGAGTTATCAAATCCGCAATCGAAAATGCATCTGTTGAAAGTTGCCTGACAATGAAATCTGCATTCCCCCCGCCTAGAGTCCTCTTCAAACTTCTTGTTATTTCTGACCGCGATTGTTGTCACAACTGAGACAGCTACCACCAGGAGCACCAACGATATGCATAGGTACGTCTTACTGATCTGGAGCTTCACCCTTCCATCTCCCGTTGCTTTAGTCTCGTAGAGTGTTAATCCTCCCATTTTGTTGTTGTTGCAGCCTTCTATAATAGTCAAATACAGCAAGATCACAGGCAAGGGTTTTAGAAACGAACGTTTTGCTGCTAAATCAATAAACATATTGTCAAGGGAGTCAATAGTGTATTCCTTACCAAAGTTTAGACGTGGGTCAAATAGGTGTGTTACCGAGGTGGTGGTCGTCGATTTTACAAATAGTTAAGAGAGTAAGAAGATTTGCAGGTGTATGTAGTAGTAGTCAAGAAAGTGGTGGGATTAAAAGTGTAGAGGTGAGTGCGAAAAAAAACGCAGCAGAGATACGGTGCCTTTTATTTGGAAAAGTTCCCTGGGAATCGAATGCACATGACATAAATGAGGTGTCGAGAAATGGTTGTACAAAGAAGCTTATGTTTGCAATCAACCTCATCCATGGTGCTCTCATTGCACAGAACAACTTCAAGAAACCAATAAAATTGAGCTCTTCGTGCTTCTCTCTACTCCCCATGATACACTCTGAGAGTCGGACTTGACAAACTTGTCTTGGAGGCTCTGTACCGGGAACTTGACGACTGACTTCCACTGTATACCCTACAACCCAGCTCAGGTAGCTCCAATTCACAAGTACATTGGACGCAGTACTTTGCATAGACTCGGAGCACAGCATGGGAGTAACGATGCAAAGACAAATATGATCATGAGTAAATGTATTTCTATTGTTACATGGTGGAGTTGAGTGTCATGCGTATATGGTTAAGAGTAGGTTTTTGAGAGAATAAATGTATGCAAAACCAGTGTCGTCTTCACTGTGTACTTGAATGACCATAAACAAACATGTTACTGCGGCAAGTTTTTATACCCATTCGGTAGAACTCATCATCATCTGGCGTTCATACACAGCGATCTACGAGTTCCTGCCATCCAACCATGTCGGTTCTTTGGAACTCTGAGTACAGGTGGTATTCACACACGCTTAACTCAGTGACAATCGTAGAGATAGTCGCATCTCCTTCGCCGAATCAGGACCATGATGCTCGCCTTCTCGCCTTCGGGCCCCCATTCTTCAGGATGATTTGAAGTGGAAGTTGATTCTGATCTCCCATCAAGTGTTGCAAGAGCGAGGAAGAAAGAGAAGGGGAGGAAATGCCCCCAGTTCGGCTCCAACTCGCCGTGCTCGGTCTAGTCAGGCTTATAGCCAAGGCCCAAAGTATTTATATTTTATCCATTTGTTCAATCAGTACAAGCCATCCAAAAATTGTTGCGACCAGATGAAAGCTCAAAATTCACATACTAGCCAATTCTCCAACAATTAAAGCAAAGTCAATTGGTAATAGGGATAGTAGTAAAAAGTCCAGCACCGCCGAATCCCTCCGTCGCAGGAGTAAAAAACATTGATATATATTAGTATCGCTTTCTTTAGGAAATGCCGTGGTTCAAAGATCTTTGGCTTCTAACATTTACTATTGCATTCGTCATTCTGAGTTCCGCATTTTTGTTGGCACAAATGCTCAGTATCATTACAAGTCTGCTCGCATGTCTTGTTACCGATTCCACAATCGAACCAACAATCGCCACGCGTTGAAAAGCAATCAAAATTGCAGGCGTTGAGTCCCTTCTTACACTGGAATTGGCAACTACCTTTCTTTGATACATGGGTGATGACTATTGCTATAGTCGAAGCGACTACCACAAAGGCACCTAACCAGATATATACGATCTTCTTATTGATCTGAAGCTTCACCCTTCCATCCTCCGTTACTTTAGTCTCGTAGATCGTGAATCCTGCCATTATTTATAGCCGTCTTCAATAATAGTCAAATACAAGATCACGAGCACAGGTTTAGAATTGAACGTTTTTTTTTTGCTGCTCATCGATAAACATGTTGTCAAGAGAGCCAATATCATATTCCATACAATAGCCTATAAGTATGATGAGTAGGTTTGTATATAGGTGGTCTTCGATGTAGCAATAGTTTAGAGAGTGCAAGAAATTTTGCAGGTGTATATCGCCGGTCAAATGAGTGGTAGGGTCAAAGGTTTAAAGATGTATGTGAACCAGGAGCACGGCAAAGACACAGTGCCTTTTATATGTAAAAGAGGTGAATGCCCTCTGGGTCCGAATGCACATGGTACAAATAAGGTGTTGAAGAAGGTTATACATAGGTGATTGTGTTTGCAATCAAGCAAGAAATATCTCACCAAGCGTGCTCTTAACGCGTAGAACAACTAAAAGAAAACCGCATTGAGGAGATCCATATTTTGATGATAACCATTCTTTCATGTATGTATCTCGCACCCCAACTCAAACAAATTCAATTCTCGAATACATTAGATAAGGTACGTTACACAGACTCAATACACAGCATCGGAGTAAAATATCCGATGGCAGTGCAAACTGTTCATTCTCTCACGAGTAGGTGTCGTTTTCAGCTATACGGTGGGGTTGGGTACCATGCGTGTTTTGGTTGTAAGTAGGGCTCTGAGAGAGGAGGCGCATGCAAAACCAATGCCGATCTTCACTGTATACATGGATGACTCCAAATAGATATGCTACTGCGGCACGTTTTTTCACATCCTCTTGGTAGTTCACTTCAGCAACTGACGCTTATATACAGTTTTCTACAGAAAACAATCATTCAAGAGCCTCATGGCGGACGATCCCGTCATGGCTCACAATCAGTTCCTTGAGGCTCCGTATGGAGATGATATCCAGCCAAGTGTAACTCAGTGACAACCATAGAAACAGTCGGACCTCCAATACCAAACCAGTGCCCAAAGGCTACCAGTCGATGTGAAGGATCTGGTATCGTTCTTCATGAAATGTAGCCTATATATGAAATTGGTCACTCGGTTCATGTAGACCAATTAAACCTTCCCTATTATCTATTTCTTATTAGCAACGGGCGCCTGCACATTGTAGATTGTGCATTGACCACGCTCAACAAATGAAATCCTTACGAATGCCTCGTAAAAAGAGTAAGATACCAGCTGGTTCATTAGCCAACTTGTTGGCGATCAGACTACGCTTTTGATAAACAGTTGAAAGCCCCTTTTCTATTGAGCTCTGCTCCTTATAACAGCTGGAAATATTCATCCTATTCAACAACATACTGGTGTATGTTGGTTGCTCTCTTGACGCGTGTCATCATGAACCACATTTAAACACACTTCTTCACCTTCTGACACTCAACCTTAGAGATGATCTGTAGTGGAAGTCAGTTCTGACCTTTTATCACCGGTTCCATGGGCTCTGATCTCTTCCAATTACTTACAAAAGAACAGCTGTCCGGTTTAAGTTGTCCATTAGTTCGTTCAATGCCCATATGAGTACATCAAATTACATTGGTTGGGTGTAGGTTGGTGACTCTATTGCTGATGTTGAGGACGGAACGGCCGAAAACGACTGTACGATTTTTTGCTGGCGGTCGAGAAAGGGATGCTGGCTTCAGTCCGAGAGGTATGTTCTATGGGCTGCATCAGGTCATGGCCAGGAAGGCTGGCATTTTCCGTAACACTGTGAGCCTCGTTCTTGAGGCCACTCTTGAACAGTCGGCATGCTGCGACATCACAGATGATCAACATGCAATACCAGCCATTGGAATGTGGCAATATTCGCACTGATGGTGCAGTCTGCTTGAGTTTGGCGGAGTGTCTGAAATGCCGTTTCTGCATCTTTGATTCTGGTAAATCATTCTTTATTGCCATGAGACCAAAGGGGTGTACGGGAAATCTTAAAGTACAATCGAGGACTTGATTCGTTCATATCACCAAACTGTATCGCTATCGAGACAGAGAACTGCTCTGGATAATTTCAGGGATTCATTGGTAATACTGTAGGCGGAAAAAAATAGTTGTCTATGCTCAAAAGGTAGTCATAGGCTTTTGTTTCGATGGCTCTTTCAATGTAGCGTTTGAACAACACGGCGCGAAGAAAATTATCAGAGAGAGACATCTTGCGGTAGGAGTCCGAAGTGTTGTCTATTGACATCGTCTTCGTTAAGACGAATCTTGTGGTGGTTAGCCAGTGGTGGTCAAAAGAGCTGTCGAAGGACGATGGAATGATAAGTAAAGCAGATCTGAGAGTCAAAGATCGGGGATCAAGGTTTTCACAGGAATCAGAGTCAGAACCTATGCCGAGGTGTTTCGCCGTAAGATATAGCCAGTATGTCGAGAGAAGAGCTCTAGAGACTCTACTACCATATCAAACGCTGGTGTGCGTCTATGGTTCGAGAACTGGGATCAAAGATCGGGGATTAAGCGTAGAAGGAGTTTTGGATGTTGTGGAATTTATATTATTATTGGTACTAGTTTTTTTGAGGATATATACAACAGCTTTGTTTTATCGTATGGCCACCCATGTATTCCCTCTTTTAATTGACTATTCGCAAATCGAAAACAGCATTGCCTTACAGCGTAATTTATGATTAAAATTTGACAATCCATTTTTTGACATCCTACGCGCCAAGTTTATAAACATGTCTTTCTACTTTCTCCTTTTCACAGCTTTTGAAACGCTGAGGATGAATTTCTTCGATAACCTGTATTCAGAGGTTGTTTATAAAGAGGAGTTTGTAGATGGAGTGATGGACTAGGGGGACTATATGGATTCTTTGATGGACTATTGAAAAGAGTGAGGAAGAAAGAGGAGAGAAGAAAATGCCCCCAGATCGGCTCCCACTCGCCATGCTCGATCTAGTCCGGCGTATAACCAAAGTCCAAAGTAATTTTTGGTTTTACTCATTTTGTTCAAATGGTATTAGCCATCCAAAATGTGTTGCTACCAGATGGAAGTCAATATACACGCATTAGATAATTCTCTAACAATTAAAGAGGAATCCATTGGAAACAGGGATAATAGTAAAAAGAGTTCCAGCACCGCCGAATCCCTCCTTCACAGAAGTAAAACCATTGAAATATTTATTGGTATCATTTTTTCCCTTAGGAAATGCCGTGGTTCAAAGATCTTTGGCGTCTAACATTTACTATTGCATTCGTCATTCTGAGCTCCGCATTTTTGATAGCACAAATGCTCAGTATCATTACAAGTCTGCTCGCATGTCTTGTTACCGATTCCACAATCGAACCAACATCTGCTGCGCGTTGAAGAGCAATTAAAATTGCAGTCGTTGAGTCCCTTCCTACAGTCGAATTGGCAACCACTTTTCTTTGAATCCTCGTCAAACTTTTTCTTGCTGAGAGTAACCCCTGTTGCAACGGCTGCACCGATTACCAGTACGAGCCCTAACCATATGTATATAACCTTCTTGTTGATCTGGACCTTGATCCTTCCATCCTCCGTTACTTTAGTTTCGTAGATCGTGAATCCTCCCATTTGTAATTACTACCTTCTATAATATACAAATTAAAAGATCACAAGCACAGGTTTAGAACTGACGTTTTGCTGCTGATCGATAAACATACTGTCAAGAAAGTCAAAGCTGTATTCCTTACAATTGTTTAAATGTAGACCGAGTAGGTTTGTGTAGAGGTGGTATTTGATGTTATGACAGTTGAGAGAGAGAGAGAGAGAGAGAGAGAGCAGAAAAATTGCAAGTGTATGGAGTGTCCAAATAGTAGTAGGGTCAAAAGTGTAAAAATGGGTGTGAAAAAGGAGCACGACAGAGATAGGGTACCTTTTATATATGTATGAAGATGGTAAAAGCCATCTGGGAATCAAACGCATATTGTACAGATGAGGTGCTGAAAAAATGGAAACGTACGATTGTAACCAAGCATTTGGCCTTTGTCAAGGGTGCTCTCAACACGCAGAACCATAAGAAACCAAAATCTAAAATTGAACTCTTCGTGTTTCTGTTTACTCCCCATGTTCTTCACGCTGAAAGTCGAACTTGTCAGGCTTCTTTTGGAACCCCTGTGCTGAGAGATTTATGGTTTTGACGATTATCGTTTCTCTTTTACCTCACAGCCCAACCGAGGCAATTTCAATTCACAAGTACATTGGTCATCGTTTGTTGTACAGACTCGGCACACTGCATCGGAGTTATAAATTCAAGGGACTGTACTGTGCACTTGTACATTTCTCTCACGAGTGGTTGTATTCCTTACAATTGTTCAATGAGATTTGGCGCCATACATGTCTAATCGAAAGTGGGACGCTGAGAGAAGAGGCGTATACAAAACCAATATCGATCCGCACTGTGTGCTTGGATACCTCCAAAAAAAGATATGCTAATTCGACTTTGTCTTTACATTCTTCTGGTGGTTCTCTTCAGCATCTGATCCTCGTATTCAGTTATCCACAAGCTCCAGTCCTCCAACAGCCTCATGGTGAACAACCCCTCATGGCTCACAGTCAGATCCTTGAAACTTCGAGTAGAGACGATATTCATCCAAGTGTAAATCAGTGACAGTCTTTGAAATTGTCGGACCTCTAATACCAAATCAGAATCCAGAAGCCGGTCGAGGCGAACGATTTGGTACCGTTCTCCATTCACTGGTTTCGTATAGTCCAACTAAACCCTTCCTATTATCTACTCCCTATTAGCAATGGGCAGCCACGCATGACAAATCATGCGACTGGCTACGCCAATAAACGAAGCCTCCGCTGGTTCCTCATGAAATAGAAAGATGTGTCGATTAGATCGTAGGTCGGCTTGTTGATGGCCAAACAAGGCCTTTGTTAAACCGTCAAATGACTCCTTTCCATCAGGTTACGTCTCACTACCCATAGAAAGAGTTCATTTTATCAAACAAGCTGCAGCTATGGATTGGTTGTTCCGTTGTACCTCGATACCATTGGCGCGTCTAATCAAGAACTACAATTAAACACGCCCCATCACCTTCTAATCCTCCACGTTTGGGAATTGATCTATTGCGGAAGTAAACCCTGACCTATCAAGTGTACCATACGCAATGATCTTTTCCAGTCACTTACAGGAGAACTGCTCCGCAGTAGAAGGTGACCATTAGCACCTTGAATATCCGTAACTCTGTTTGAATATAATTGGCACTAGCTTTGGGTATCCAACTTGAAAATTTTATCGCATATAAAGCCAACATGGACAGCCATTCGGTGGTTAGACCCCAGACGCTCTCATAGTGATGTGTCCAAAATGGAGGATATCCTCAGTATGGCTTCTTCCTTTCGTATAATAATATCAGTGTATACAATATATGTGTCCCTGTACCCGCCCCCCCCCTGCAACCTCCAGTCCTGAGATGCCATGTAGAGCATCCTACACTCAAAGCTACATAACAGCAAATTCACTCGAAAGCATAGGACAAATCACAGAAATACCTTCATGTCTATCCTTCATCTCATTTCGATGGATGTGACTACCTACAGTTTCGGCTACCAGGCATTTCCCTGAAACTTCTCGGAGAAGTCTTACCGTTATCTAAACTGATGAATTGTCTTAGTCGCAATACCACCCCTCATTCCTTGTCCGTGTTATCCATGTTGGTGATATGGTCACCATGATACAGAAAGAAATCCAGCATACTCTAAAGAGTCTCCCCCCAACACACCTGCTTGGAGGTAGTAATAGACGTACGAACTAAGTTGCCACAGAGAACAGCTCTAAAAAAGAAAAAAAAAAAGTGTAGGTTCGTCTGTTTTGGAGCCGTGGGCGAAACTGAACTAGTAACTTTGACTCGTTCGAACAATTTCTAGGATACCATGCAGCTCTCTGAATGGAACAATCATGTGGCTCCAAGGCACAAGCTTATGCAGCACCATGGCATCCCTCTTTCATACCGCCTCATGTCCACTCTCCAAGCCCGGACAAATTACACCGGCTCTTCGGATGCCAATATTTCCACAAAGAAAAAGCGACTTTGCAGACCACCATATTGTTGTCGATATCGTCACCATCGAAGCATGGTACTGTGGCTGTGACAAGGACCCTGTCTCATTGTAGACGTTGACCCGCGGGGCGCAAAAATACACAACTTTACTGAGATTCAAATGCCTCGATGAAGCTTTTGATTTTTTTTTTTGCAAAACCTTGTGAATATCGATCCCGACTGCAGTACCCAGGCGTACACGATGATCACCAATAAGAGACACCGGTATGTTCTTGTGTTTGATTTTCACCGCAAGCAGACCCTTTTTCAACTTGTTCATCGACCATGATTGGACCATGAAGTTAACAATTTCCCTTCTCAAAGCAAGATGATTATTTACTCTCAATAACCGGGCTCTGGGTCCGAATCACAATGCAAACTTCAAAGTGAAAATAAAAACTTATGCATGTCGTCTGCATAAATCGACTTTGGGCAGCCTCTGAACTGTAAATATTGGCAGTGCATCGTGACTGGTGAAGACGATGTTATAAACAAATAGACAAAGCTTAATCTACAACGCCAAAACAAATTCTACAGAGACCAAGTGTCGCATAAGAGAACACATGAGAAATAGATACAGTTGCGTCTCTCAGAAATATTGTCTATAAGCACAGGGACATCCCGGTATAATCTACGACTTTTAATACATCATTTCAGCCGCATCCCCAGTTGTCGGCTCCAGGAGATACACCATAGGAGTGAAGCTAGAAATCTTAGCAATCGACACTCCATTAGGCGAATACGTGTCATGCATAAAGAACATTTTAATATCAGATGTTTTTCTTCTTCTACTAACTTGGCTGAGGTTGAGATCAAGCCAGACGATGCTGGATGGCCCGTGGTTCCGCTCGATTGTTGAGAGATAAATTGCTAGAAACATACAAAAGTTTTAACCGCCAGGACGGCAATGAATACTTAAAAAATCGACCACAAAGGATATCTGGCATTGGAAGGCGGCATGCTATATGCGGAATCGCTACTGAGTGCACTCTGAAGGAGCGCATTCTATAAACGTATAAAGAACTGGCAAAATATTCAGGGCGAAAGATCAAGGTGGAGAAGGTGTGGTTGTCAATTCTATTGATTCCACATGGACCAACCTATTATTTTAGCCTTCTAAATTAAGGTCGCCGCTACTGGAGACAGTAGAAACTTTAAGAGGTTTGAGGTAGACAGAGGTAAAATTCTGGAAAACGAATGGATGTAAACTATAGGCAACAAATGATATACCAAAAATACCATGAACAACAGGCGGGCTTTGTTCTTAAAGTCAACGTCACTTGCTTCTCTTCGCTCATAAGACTCCATCGCCTGGAGCCTCGTGCTGTCACGAACTCAGGTATCCCCTCACCGAAGGATAGTCTGAGCGGAGTTAATTTTAAAGGTCGGACCTCAACCGTTGCCCTATACTACCGTAAAACATCAGTTGTCAGTAATGGTGTTCATGAGATGGATAATTAGCGCGATTTGCTATTGAAAATCGCTGTCAATCATTTCTAAGTAGTTGAAGAACACTAGTTGTCAGTTGACAATCAATTGCTGTATGTTCATATAGAAGTCTTTTGTGTGATATGATGTCTTGTCTTGCTCACTTTCCATCATACCTTATATTATTCGTGATATGGCGGTTGGTTGAGTGTTATAAAGGAAAATTCAGGTTGAAATTATTAACAGCTGTCTAAATGTACCTTGTTCTTGTCATATGAACTATGGAGGGTACTTACAGTGACATCGCCAGTAGCAAAAATAACAGTTGCCAGAGTCACGAATGGCAAAATCCTGTTTACATCTTCTAAAGTAGGAAGTGAC
This sequence comes from Actinomortierella wolfii, assembly GCA_016098105.1. Lineage (NCBI taxonomy): Eukaryota > Fungi > Mortierellomycota > Mortierellomycetes > Mortierellales > Mortierellaceae > Actinomortierella > Actinomortierella wolfii. The sequence goes on from JAAAIY010000206.1 coordinate 49,356, forward strand.
ATGATGTGTGGATTTCCATCCTAGTCATACTCACAGGCTGCCAGTACATCTTACCTGAGATGTAAGCTAGAGTACCATCAGCACTCTGGTACCATCGCCATAGAGGAGTGAATATTAATCGAATGGCCGTGGAAGGAGAGTTAGGCGAGAGGATGCTTTCTTAAAGTCCTCATCATCCATGTCAGAGATTGTCGCTAATGTACCCGCTATGTACTTATTATCTAATGTTTGCACGATCCACTAACGAGACATGATCAGATGCGGACATATCACTTCTGCTGACCAACGTGGATAAGAGCATCTTTCAGATTGACACTTACATTGAGTGTTGCGGCAAGATGGGTATCGAGAACAATAGCTCTTGCAGCCTCTACGCGGAAAAATTAATATCATCAGTGTACATGGCAACATTTATGCCATCATATGCTTTCCATAGATCAAGACTTCCATTTTTTTTTTTACCAATTTGACTATGAGCAAGCTAAACAAAGCAACTCTGCCTAGCGGCGTGAGTTGTGTAACCAACAAGTTTATTTTTTTAGGTATGTAACGTGGTGTGTAAACAAACACGTCTTTCTACCTTCCCGTATTTCCTGAGGATCAATTGCTTGGTCGCAAATAAGTTCCTTTGTCTAGCCTTTTTTAGCACCATGTGCACTCGACTCCTAGGAGGGCCTTTCCATCTCTTTTACACATAAAAGACACGGTATTTCTGCCTGGTTCTTTTCCACTCACACCTCTACACTTTTGATTCCACTACTCTCTTACCACTCCATACGCTTGCAAAATTCCTTGCTCTCGCTCAACCTTCGTAATATCGAAGACCACCTCTGCACAAACTTACTCGACCTTCGCATAAACTATTGTAAGGAATACAACATTGACATCCTTGACAATATGTCCATCAATCAGCAACAAATGTTCTGTTTCTAAACCTATGCTTGTGATCTTGTAATTGAAACTATTACAGAAAGCAACAACAAAATGGGAGGATTCACGATCTACGAGACCAAGGAAGCGGAGGATGGAAGGACAAAGGTCCAGATCAATAAGAAGGCTCTATACATAGGTGTAGGGGTCGTGCTGGCAATCGGTGTAGCCGTTGCAACAGGGCTTATTATCAACAAGAAAAAGTCTGACGAAAGAGAAAGGAGGGCTGAGTGCCTGTATCAATGTAGAAATGGCCCCGTCGAATGCAGAGCAGACTGCAATCGAACGCGCACCAATTGTTGGTTAGGCTGCGAAACCGGCAACTTGTTATGTAGCCGAAATTGCGACAAGACTAAAGAATCCTGCTTTGAAACTTGCAGTACTTATTATAGTGGATGCGAGAATAAATGTTAGATGCCAAAGGCCTTTTGAACTGTAGTTATTTCCTTAAAGTTTCTCGCCTTTTGTGACTAGAGGATGTGGCAGTGTTATTGAGCCGTGCGGGAATTTTTGAAATGACTATGCATTACATGTTTGTTGAATTGCCGAAGCTCCCCTGAGAGCACCCTCATCTATTTTGCACATACGCCAGTGCAAACAACAAAAATCCCAGAAAAGCACAATAAGATTGTAATCTTCAAGTGTCTGCGTACTCCCCATGCTCTCTACTCTGAAAGTCGAACTTGTCTTAAAGCCCCTGTAGTCTACTGAGAGATGCATATTTCTAATGATTATTGTTTTTCGATACACTCCACCTCCGAGCCAAGGTTGTTACAGTTCACAAATATAACTCGCACAAAGTTTTCCCCATAAAAACAGTGCAGACAACAGAAATCCTTTCAAATCATAATACACTGAACACTGAATAATGCACAGGCTCGGTACATATCGTCGAAGTGACGACTCGGCGAATTATATGTACTATACTGTACTTGCATGAGTAATTGCTTCCTTTCGGCTCTACGATGAAGTTGAATGCCATACGTGTCTGGTTGAGAGTAGGAACTTTAGAGAAGAGGGGTATGCAATACCAATTCTATTCGCACTGTGTGCTTGGGTGACCGCAAACAGGTAGGCTAGTGCGTTTTGTTTTTCGCATCCACTTGGCTTCTTCAGCATCTGACACTCGTGTACAGTTATCCACGGAATCCAGTCATCCAAGAGCTTCATAGCGGTCTATCTTCATTGTTCACAGTCAGTTGCTTGTAACCTCAAAAAATATAGATGGTTTTCATCCCATCGTAATTCAGTGACGAACTTAAAATCAGTCGAACCTCCAACACCAAACTAGAGTCTAAAAGTTGTCAGTCAATACAAAGATTTGGTACCGCACTCCCTAATCTGTGGTCTACGTAAAAGTGGTCACCCGACTAACGTTTGATAACTAAACCCTTCCTATTATCAACCTCCTATTAGCAATAGGCAACCACGCATTGCAGATCGTACGGTTGACCACGCCCAACAAATGAAACCCTTGTTGATGTCTCATGAAAAAAGTGGGATACATCCATTGGATCATAGATCACATTGCTAATGACCGACCTAGGCTCTTGGTAAACCACTGAGAGTCTCCTTTCCATCGAGCTATGTCCCTCTACCCCCGAAAGTATCCATTTTACCAAGTAAATCACAGGTATATATTGGTTATCCCATTGTACTTGGATCTCATTACGCGTATAATCATGAACTATAACACCCATAAATCACTCGGTTACAGGATTTAGAGGGTTTGATAAAATATTGGCATTGAATTCGTCAAGAAATACCATAGTTCAAAGTTCTTTGGTGTATAACATTTATTCATACAGTCATCGTTCTTGGTTTCGCATGTTTGTAAGCACAAATTTATACTATATACACAAGTTTGCACACATGTCTGGTTCGACCTGCCACCGAACGAACACTTGATGTGTGTTGAAATGCAACTAAAAATTGCACCAGCTGGGTGGTCCCCTACGGCTGAAGGCGACGGTTGTTTTCTATTTCTTATTGAAAACTTGGGTAACAACTATTGCCATAACTGAACCGAGCACCACTACCGCACCCAGCCAGATATAGATGATCTTCTTATTGATCTGGAGCTTCATTCTTCCATCCTCTGTGACTTTTGCCTCGTAGATCGTGAATCCTGCCATTTGTTGTTGACGCTTTTCTATAATAGACAGATAGACAAATACAAGATCGCAAACATAGTTTAGAAACGAACGTTTGTTGTTGATCGATAAACATATTGACAAGAGAGTCAATGCTGTATTCCTTACAATAGTTTATACGAAGGTCGAGTAGGTGTATGTATAGGTTGTCTTTGATGTTACAGTGGTTGGGAGAGAGAAAGGGATTTTGAAGGTGTATGCAGTGGTCAAAGAGTGGTAGGGTCAATAGTGTAAAAATGCGTAGAAAGAGAAAGGCGGCTGAAATACGACGCCTTTTATGTGTGAAGAAGGTGAAAGTCCGCTGGGAATCGAATGCACATGATACAAATAAGGTGTTAGAAAAAAAAAGGTTGGATAAAGAAGCTTAAGTTTGCGATCAAGCAAGAAATATTTCGCCATGAGTGCTTTTCAGCGCACAGAACAACTAAAAGAAACCAATAAAGTTGAGTTCTTCATAATTCTGTTTGCTCCCCATGCTCTGCGCCCTAGAAGTCGAACTTGTCAAACTTGTCTTAGAGCCCCTGTACATACTGAATGATCCGATTATCGTTCTCTTTTTTACCTCACAGCCCAGCTGAGGTGTAGCAACCGTTCACAGTTACGTTGGACGCAGTATGTTGCACAGACTCAGCACATTGCATCGGAGCAACAAACCGAAGCCATGTACTATCATTAGCAGAGTTCTTTTCAGCTGTACGATGGGCTTGAGTGCTATGTATGTCTGGTTGAGAGTAGAACTCTGAGTGAAGCGACACATGCAAAACCAATGACGATACGTGCTGTGTGCTTGGATGATCCCAAACAAATAAGCTACTGCGGCACGTTCTTCACATCCGCTTGGTAGCTCTCTTCAGCATCTGGCACTCGAATACAGCGATCTGCGATCCTTATCCATCCAAGCGATTCATGGTGGGCGACCCCTCATTGTTCACAGTCAAATCCTAAAGACTCTGAATACAGATGATATTCACTCAAGGATAGAAATAGTCGGACCTCTAACACTAAACCAGAGTCCACGGGCTGAAGGGTCTGGTGCCGTTCTCCCTAATCCATAGTCTACATGAGAGAGATCACTTGTTCACGTAGACTAACTAAAACGTACGTGATTTCCTTCTTCCTGCTTACAGCAAATGGTTATGGGCCTTTTTTTTTTTTTTAAGCTGGTTGACCACTTTTCGGATTTCGCGATTTTTCTAACGATTGCTTAAAAGCAAAACAGCTGTAAATCCTGTGACGAGGAGGGGAACTAGATTTAGCCCCAAAGGGGCGTCGCAGAGGAGCAGTAGCGAGTCAAGCAAGATACAGAAAAAAAGAACACGCACGCCGTGCGACAACGGATGGAACTCCAAGGATTAAGGGGTACTAACATCACTTTCGTTCTTTCAAGCCCCTTAAACAAGGCAGAAATAAATGCAAAAAGATATCGACACCAGCAGGATTTGAACCTGCGCGGGAAATCCCATGAGATTT
>JAAAIY010000207.1:0-53812 GCA_016098105.1 Actinomortierella wolfii
GAACCAGGATCGTCTCGGCCACAACGAGATATACTAACCGTTATACTATGCCAGCGTTAAGAAGCTTTGGAAGCTCCTTTTTTGGATGGTGACTTTTGAGGACCAGGTTCTTTAAAAAGCAAAGTCAGATTTCACGTACAAATTTGTACGTGTCATTTTCATTGGTTGGCGTAAGGAGGCTGTGGGGGGGTGGGGGAAGGGAGCGCAAAAAAAATTTTTTTTTGGTGCATCCCCTCACCTCACCTCACCTGGGTTACACAATAAACGTGGATTCACTCTTTCGCTCTCTCATTTCTGTGGTGACCACACACATCAATCTATTTTATTATTGCGCGCCGCGGTAACTGAGGCTGAAAGAAAACTATTATGCAACACCTTTGGAAGCAATTTTAATGGGTCTTTGTCTTTCTTCTGTCCCCCCCTCTCAAAAATGGTAAAAACGTTGTGATAGTGGAAGTAGTAGTAGTGGTCAATGTGAGCAAATTAAAAGTGCACGGTTGCTTACGCACTTCAAGGAAGCTCTTTTTTTTCTTCTTCTACTTTTCATTGTCGGAGGACAATTTTTCCTCGCTTAAAATGTTTACGACTTTTACAACAAGCTCTTGTTAGCAAGTTCTGGGCGCATCTTCCATTAGAATACAAGAAATACCGAGTGCTAAAACAAAGAGAAAGAACAACAACAACAACAACAACAACAACACAAATCTAATATTATGGAGGCATCTAGAAACTCAAAAAATAAATTGAGAGCCGTAGTTAGTGGTACAGAATACATGAAATATAGGTTCACAACCGCAGACATTAATCACAAACCAACAAGCTTCTGAGGTGCCTTTCTGATCTCGTTGTGAGCCTAATACAGGAAAAGGTGTACATCCCAATTTTTTTTGATGTTTTTTTTGGCTTGCGTCTTTTTTTCCCGATAGGTAGACCAAAAGGATGGACGAAACAATGTAATAAAAAAGATAGTCGACAGCAAAAAAAATGTACTTCTCTCCTTTTTTTTTAATGTCTGTGTATGTGTGAGTCGAGTTCTGGCCTGTTCCTTTACTACTTTGCTATAAAACTACATACAAAAAGCTGTGTACAAAAAATCTGTCTCTCCACACAATATACGAGAAAAAAAGCTATTAAAATATTTGTTGTTTTTGTTTGTTTTTGTTTGTTATTGCTGTTGTTGTTTTTTGTCAATCAACAGTTGTTCATCGACGAGACACAATGGTCTCCGCAAGTGCAAGCACCGTACCAACGCCCGAGGTAGCCAGGCTGAGCGTTGCAGGAACGAATCGGAATACTTCTCCCAGGCACTGGCAGCAAGCATGCTTTATATCCAAATGAAGGTGATGACCAAGACCGTGACCATGATGTCCGTGTCCATGTTCTTTCAGCTCTTCAGCAGCCTTCTTGACAACATGTGCCCAACCATGGCTTCCTCCTAGATGAGCACCGACAGCGGTGGTGCCTGTTGATCCAAAGACATGGTGGGCCAACAAGTACGTGAGTGCAAACTTGAAGACAAAGAACGAGAGACCGGACGTGGTACGTTTGGCTAGTAAACCTGTTGGTCGGTGCTCGTGCTCCCCTCCGTCTTTAGCTGCTGCTGCTGCTGCGTCATGCTTACGATGATGACGTGCTGCGCGATCGACATTGATGATTTGGCTAAGAAGCGTCGGTACCAAGAAAAGAGCGGTGTAATAGCTAAAGAAGGGGCGTAAAAAGTTGTTCCAGTCGGTGAAGAATGACAGGCATTCAGCCCAAGTCTCGTTCTCCTAGTTTTCCATTTCGTATAATAATATATTTTATATTTATAGGGGTTAGAAGAAAGACGAGAAAGAAGGGAGAGGTGAAACAAAGGGTTAATGTATTTTTTTTTAAAAAATTCTTGAACAATAGTGATGACAAGTGGGTCGAAGATCAAGGATAAGTCGGGATAACTTACCGAGTGCTTATGCGCTTGAACGGTTCCAGATAGGAATGTCACAAACTCGACCAAGAAAGACAGCCAGACCAAACCTGTGCTACTCGAAGCAGCCTATATTGAGCGCAGGTTTATGAAGACACACAAACAAAGGTAAGAATATGCAGTATATCCTTTTTGCATGCATGCACACGTACATATGCTGTGCGTAAGGGAGAGTAGAAAAAGGAGCACATGAGAGTGGAGAAAAAAAAGAGAGATGGAGAAGGGGAGACTGACCTCATGGACACATTTCCAGTAGCGTGAATAGCAGGTCGCAAAGTGGCACTGTCCAGCACAGTTGGCGAAGCGATGCTTCACTTCAGACCAAGCATGGGCCAGGAAACCTTGCTCATCTTCCTCATCTTCACCACCACCACCACCATGGCTATGGCGGCGGTGATGATGTTTCTTGTGATGATGATGCTTCTTGTGGTGATGCTCACCAGTTTCCTCGCGACTGCCTCGTCGGCTTCCCGAGCCAGCACTACTAGCATGACTTGCTCGGCGATTCTGGAGCGCATGGCTAACCGTCTCACCAAAGTCCTTGGAAGCGCGGCGGATGGCTTCTTTTCCGGCCTGGAGTTTGGATTGCAGGGTCTCTTCGAGCTCGTGAGCGAGGTGCTTGGCTTCTTCGACATCTTCTTGCATCTTTTCCATAAAGTTGCGTACCTGGTGCTCCGAGAGCGGGTCCTCGGCGCTATCCGAGTCTGATTCTGTCCTGTGTAGATCCACACACACACCAGACCGCAAAAGAAAAAAAAATCATGAGGGTGACAAACCAACGTAATAGAAGGCATGTTAGCGAAAATGCTTTTTTCACAGCATCGTTCCCACTCTGCAAAATAGGTGCTTAAAAAAACAAGAAAAAAAAAGGAGAGTGAAAAAGAAAAACGCTTACTTGGATTGGGATCCTCGAGTACCCTTGCGTGTCGATGACTTTGAGCTTCCTTCGTCTTGTGAAGAGAGGCTCGCCAGATTGCCTGTCAGGCGTCGGCTCGAGCGCCGCGAACTCGTCTCGGACATGGACGATCGTCGACTGGCAGCATCCGGGCTGTCTTCACGGACAAGATCTTGGAGCGCTGGGTCAGAAGTGCCATACTGGGCAACGTGTTCTCTGTTATTTTTTTTTGTCAAGGAAGAAGAAGGGCACCAGAACACGAGGAAAGAATAGAAGGAGAGAGAGAATACAAGAAAAAGAAAAAAGGGATTATGTTGGTGTTTACTGGATCAACGTTCCAACGTTTTCACTCGCATGTTGGTAGTAGCCTTTTGCCATTACTTGATACGTTCTTGCAAATCATCCTTGGTACCCTCGGTGGAAAGGCCGAGATTGGTCGCCAGATCTGGATCATTAGCACAGAAAAAAACGTTTTCCTCGTTAGAACTTTTATTTTATTGGTTTATTAGGATGAAAGAATGAGGGTATAGAAATTTCGCGGATCATCCATACCTTTCAGCTCATTCTTTCGCCTGCGAGCCAAAGTTGATGTCATCTATCAAAGTTTATGTCAAAAAAGTGTGCGTGTGAGAATCTTTTAGAGCCCTTGTGAAGAGGTAGACCCTATGATTACATGACTTGCAGCTTTTCGCATTCATGATAGACAAACTCCTTCTTTTTCTACATATGAACAACTTTGCACATACTGTAAAAAGTAGTACAAGAGCAAGGGGGTGGGGTGGGAAGAGAAAGATGAAGGGGATTTGGTAATAAGAAAAATGGGGGTTGAGAAAAGAATGCAGAGGAAATCAAAATCTAACAAAGGCCTCCTCATGTTTAAGGCGAGCAACAAAAAAAGGGCGTGTGTGCAAAGACATGCATTGCAGCCACCCGTCCATTTGAAACATTTCAACAGTTTGTGATAGGTCAGCGTAGGAAAAAATGGTATCGTTGTTCTTCTCCATTATAAAACATAAAAATATAAGGACGTAATGGAATTGTACATAGTCTACTGTTGCTTGCTCTTGTTGATCTCTGCGCTAAGCATGTCGCGCACCATGGCACCGCACAGCTGCGAGATGGGGTTGTCCTGTACAGACACTGCCTTCGCCACCGGGTTGCCATACCGAGCACCGAGCTCGAAATCAATCAGTGCGCTGTCCTTGTCGCCACGCAGCTTCTTGATAACGCCTCGTTGAGTGTATGCCTTGTGGAAACAGCAAGCCAAAAAGTGGCAGAGAAAGTGTGTGTCAGTCTCTGAGATTTATCCTTTCCTTCTATAAAAAAGCGTGATGATAAAACTTGGCATAGACACTCGATTCTCTTGATATTTTACCTGCTTGAGAATGTTGGGCTGTCCTGTACCATACTTGATAGCCAGATCAAGGTCTGCCAGGGCAGCATCGTCGTTCTTCAGGATACGATAGGCTTGGGCACGGTTATTATAGGCCGAGGCATATTCCGGGCACAGCTCAATCGCCTTGGTAAGCTCGGCCACTGCACCCTCGACGTCGTCCTTCTCTGCCAGCAGAATCGACTCTTGTTCCAACTTTTGTACTTTTGTCAGCAGCTCCGGATCGATTTCTAAGGCACGCGAGTGGCATCAGCAATACAAAAGCAGGCAGTAATCATCAGTCATATTGCATGATAACCATTTCTTTCTTTCCTTTCAATGAATCGTTCAATCGTTTTGTAAACTACTTTCAAGTTGCTAGCCACTTACCTACGGGCTTTTGGCTCAAAGCCTCTTGGCGATCAGGTTGCATGGTGCCTTCGGGATTGAAGACCATGTCCAGAATGCGGGCATCGTGTCCTGAGATGGCGTTTTCTGTCGACATTGTGGGGATGAATGTAGGTTGAATGGGATGAGAAGGAAATGTGGGGTGGGGTCTGGAGAAGAAAGAAAAAAGGTGCCTCCAACTTTCCCACCCTTATAGGCAACGCATGCAATTAGAGAAATTTTTGTCAATTAGAGAGGGTTGACAATCCTCCAACGGTTGCCACCACTTGTTTTGCAGTTCATTTTTCTCAGTGCCGCGTGCTTCCTCTTCTAGCATTATAGGCCCCCCTTTGCCCACCCTCTTACCATAAGCCTTCCTCATCCGATGGACACAAAGACGTCCTTCCTCGTTTCCACTCTCGTCTGCACACATCTTGACACCTTTTTCTCTGGGGGTGCTGTAAAAAAAACGTTCTGGATCATTCCATCCTCACTCGTATCAACATTGCATTGACCGTTAAACCCCTCAAGCATGAACCATCAATTGTTGTGGATGTATGATTAGGGCATTCGGTTTGTGTATGCAGTGTGTTGCATACATCCACATTGACCATATCCCTCTCTCCCTCTCCTTTTCTCTCTCTCTCTCTCTCTTTTCTCTCTTTAAAAAATTGACTTTGCGAAAAAAAAAAACGATAAATGAGTTACAATTTACTTTATGGCTGCTCTTTCCCTCCCCTTTACATGCTTTGCTGGCCCACTATGGTTGAAAGAACGTGGTCACTCGTTGTGAACCAAAAATTATGAGCTCTCAGGTGACGGATGACACCAACATATCCTTTTAGGGGAAACACTGGGGTGATTAAAACCCTATTGCGTCAATGCCTTACCTTACCCCTGCGTGAGAGCTTGCCGCCAAAAAACGATTGTTCTTTGACCTCTCATATACCCCTATGTTTTATTTCTCTTCTTCTCTCTTCTCATCATCATTTTTTTAATTAAAATGATGGGACACACGTTTTTGTTGAATTTCATCTCTGCAACCATTTGCACCATGTGCAAGGCTCTAATGGATAGCACACTAATATTGTTTCTGTTAGTGTAGAATTAGGAGATATGACGCTTTTTTTTTTTTGCTGGGAGCTCTGATAAAAAAGCTTGTTTGTCTCAAGGGAAAAAAAAAGTCATTTAGGAGAGAAAAAGAGACACGCTACTTTTTCGTGTGTCTTACTACACCAGGACAGCAGGGGGAAAAAAGAAGGAGGGCATTAACGATGGCTTTCTCCTGCTGGATGTGAATGTGCCGAAACGCACAGAGGAATAGACAAACACTCGTTTTAGATGCTGTCTTTTGTGTGCATGAAAACAAGGGCAAGGCTCTTCTACCTTCATAACATGATGGAAGATGAAAAATGAGGAGGCCCAACACTCGGTTTAGTCGGTTGATACATACATAAATGTCCATATATTACCGCTGTGTTTACACCCGTTCCTTCATCATCACGATCATCGTGTTCAACTGCGCGAATTTTTTCCAACGGGTGATAAATAATCATGATTAGAGCCTGCTGTGGACAATTACACGGAAAAAAGCAATCAAGTTGGATAAGAGGGGGTGGGAAGAGAGGTGACGTTCCTGAGAAGGAATAATACAGAGGTGGCGGTAGGCGGTGCGGGAGAACAAAGGACATCCAACCCCACACACCTTTGAAAAGAAGGAAGAAAGGGGCGTACAAGAAGAAAAAAAGTCTTTTATGATCGAGTACGGTGTCCCATTAGCACGACAAACAAATGGCAAGCGTGTGTAGTAAGGGCTAAGGAGAAGATGCTTCTCTTCTCTTTCGGCGTGTGTGTGTGTGCCACTCCACCAAAGGCTTTGGTGGGAGCTATGTACAGTACGATATCGGCAGCAGCTGATGTCCTTTTTTTTTAACTCTGCGCCCGTTGGTTCTTTGTTCTCACCCTTTTTTTATGCCTCATGATACGACAAGTATGTTCCTTTGCCTTCAGGCGAATATCTAACCTGCCTCTCAGGGAGAGGGTTAGGGGGGCCAGGAGTCTATCTGACAAAGGCACAACACCTCCAGGTACAACTGGAATTGATCATGTAAGAGGGGAATGGTCTTTGTTCAAACAGGTAAAGGGGAGGGGGGTATGGAAAGGGCTGGGAAGTTTGCCAAGGAGGTCAAAGAGAGAGCGAAAAAAGATGGGTGTCAGCACAGGGCAGTTTTTGACCCTCTTTATCTCTTCTGCCTCTGGCCCTCTCCCCTCCCCCTACCAAAATGTGTTACTGAAATGCTTATGCAGTGATGTGGAGGTAGAAGAGACGAAGGAGGGGAGAGACGATGTCATCTTCACAGGCTGAGTATCCGTGGGCACGATCGGGCAGGTACTTTCTTTGAGTCGTTTGGTGGTTCTCTCAGCACGAAAAAGTGACCACACAGAGAGCATCGGGTTTCTCCTTTGCGTTCTTGTTCGGTTTCCGTCGCGGGGTGGAAAAATTCTCTCTGTTTCTATTCAGCCGGGTGGCACAGAGGGGCAACAGTCTGTCTGTCTGTCTGATGTGCTGTGTTTTAGGGCGCCTGTCTTACCAGAAAGGCACAGAAAAAACAAACGTTTTTCCTCCCTTCCGATTTTCTTTTTCTTCATTGTCATTTTCATCGTTCGTGTTCTTTTTCTTCTTCTTTTTCTTCTTTTCTTCTGTAAAATCTTAACCTCCAACTTACTACCCACCCACCCACCACTCTCCGCAAGCCTTCTTTCTCCAAGCTCTTCACATCCCCTCTTACCATGAAGACTGCCACCATTGCTGCCGCCACCCTGGCCCTTGCCAGCGTCGCTACTGCCGATGTCCTTGCCATCAACAATCCCACTCAGGGTTCTGTCTGGAAGGCAGGCGAGACCTACTTCATCGGTTGGACTGGCAACTGTGCCTTCATGGGCAACAACTCGCGCTCCGTCCTGGTCGACTTGATGACTGGTCCTTCCAACACCCTTCGCTATGTCGCAAGCCTGGAGCCTCTCGACTGCTCGTCGTCCACCGTTGTCCGCGCCAATGTTACAGTGCCCGCTAATGTTGCTACCGGCAACTACTCGATCCGCATCCAGACCGAGCCTCCTTCGTACTCCAACGTCTTCAGCATTGTCAACCCCAACGACAAGCCTACACCCACTGGCGGTAACACTACTCCTCCTCCTGTCCAGACCCAGAAGCCCGATGGCGCCGGCAGCATGCTTGAGCCCAAGATGCTCCTTGCCTTGGCCGGCACCGCTGCTGCTGCCGCCTTCCAATTCCTGTTTTAAAGTTTGACACCGGAGGAAAAGGGGAGTTGTAAAGGAGGAGTAAAAGACCACCTTATTCCAACATTCTCGACCTCTTAATCAAGTTCTTTTTTTTTCTTCAATATCTTTCCGTGGTTGCTTTTTGCCCTCCTCCCTCCTCTCCTCTCCTTGGGGTTCGACAAGAAATGGTTTGGCCTTTTTTTTGTTCAAGTTCCTTTGCGGTAGAAGAATGGAAGCCCTAGAAGAAGGAAAGTAGGGCACGCAAGTGAAGCCGTTGCATGCTTGACCCACCTTCTTTTCTTACAAGGGAGAGTGTGTGATAGTAAAGGGGGCCAAGATACGACCAGCAAAAAGAATGCATCCAGCCAGGACCACCACAGCTATTTTTTGTTGCGCTAGGGCATAGGGTGAAGGAATGACGAATAGCAGGGAGGAGAAAGGAAGCAAGGTTCAAGCCGTTATTTTAGAAGCAGGCCTATTGCGTACATTCCTTAACCTCCTCAAACCGTCGTCGTTCTTTCAAGCTTGCCCTGTGTTGTGCAGCGATTTGTTGGTGCCCTTACGAAATCAAACCCCCTTGGAACACACCCTCAATTGTTCATGGCTGGTTTTTTTTTCTGTTCTTCCACCAATGAGTTTCTTGTTCAAAGCCAGGCTAAGTTTTTTTTTGTTCGTTTCCCAAAACCCCCTTTGTCAGTCTCCTTTCTGTGATCTTTTCCTGTTTGCTATAATTGCTATTGTACTATTACATATAATAAACCCCTCATTTTTACTGCTGATGCCTATCTGGATACTATTGTGGAATGAGTATGTATATTCGCCTTTTTCTTTTATGCAAGTTATCGCTCGTTGCATTCGTTGAACAGTGAGAGGGTTTTGAGGTTCCATTCTGGCAAAAGCATTCCTTTATTTTTTTTTGTTTAGTTTGAGATCCGTGAAAAAGCGGAGGTCAAACATTCGACAATGTCGTCAGAGATGATATCCTTATTTTGAAAAATAAGGAAGGGGGGAGATATCGAAAGGCTCTTTGTGTTGCGGTCTTTTAGGTTGGACTCTTTTCGGAGAAGGAAGGGAGGAAAAGGAAAAAGAGCGTGTCAGCTTGTAGTGAACACAAGATTACGGATAGTTCTGTTTACTCTATGTCACCCCACCCTCCTCTCGTCGTTTTTTTTTGTTCATCATCAAACAGTATTGCGAGAGTTTTTTTTTTTTGCACCTTCTGGAGCCCCCCAGGGCTAGGCCCATCTCTTTTGATACCCTCCCCACCACCTCCTCCACTCCCTCCTTACCCCACTTTTTTCATTCTTCTTTCCTCACATTCCAAGGTACCTAGGTACTTTGTACATCCGTTGGAATGAGCTCACAAAAGTGTAAGGTTCCCAAACGGTATCCATCCTTTCTGGTGATCAAATGGCTCTGATTGGTGGCGTTCCCGAGGACCGTTTGAGTTCTATTTTTTGCCTTTTTTTTCCAATCCACACATCCTGGTTGGATGGGGAAGGATAGAAGAGAGGAAGGAGGTAGACTTGGGAAGGAACAAGTGAAAAAAGCCCCCCCTCTTGTAATTCGTCAGGGTAACATGGTTCTGAGGTTCCCGAGTAACGATTAAGAAAAAAAATTGTTGCAGTGCTGCGTTGCTGCGATACACTTTGGCGATAGTATCTTAGGACATCATTGTACACTCACTACTTTCTCTCTTTTTTTAAAATCTCACGCATTCTCGCCTTTTTTTCGTGCCCCTTTCGTTATTTTTGTCCGTCAAAAAGAGGTTGGGAGAAGGCGAGGGAAAAGGGGGAAGAAGGGTAAGTGACAACAGTAGCACCAACAACAGCAACAGCATCAAAAAAAAAAGGCTTCTTGATGAGAAGAACAGCCCAGAAAGTTGTTAACAAAAAAAAAAATAGGCGCAACAGCCCCTCCTCGTGAGCTCTTTTACGATCGTCTTATGATTTGATGTTGATGTGAAAATATTAATTATGAAATATCGATGAAAAAAGCACACACACATGTTGGACATTCTGGAAATCCCCTCCTCCTCCTGCCCACTGGGAAGCAACCTGGCAGGCAGTGGTACACTCAATATTGAACACATGCTTGAGATGTTTGACACTATGTTTGACCGTTTAGCCAACACAGAGCCTAAAATAATTGAGGGCATCATCAGCATCATCGTCATCATAAAACTGTACGACAGAGTAAAAGCGTTAGAAGCCGGTAAACACTGTGACAGTAAGTTTTGCCGTTAACGCTCTCTCAGTGCTCTCCCTCCCTCTCACCTCACCTCATGATATATTGTTTTATAGAACGCGTTCGCTATATTTTTTTTTTTTTTTTACCTTTGTCTTGGGAGGGAGGTAGGAAAGGTTACAGTTTTAGCCAACCAACCGGTTTCTGTTTATCCTGCTTATATCCTTCCATTAATGGCCTAGCGTGAAAAACCAGAATAAAAAACAACGTTGTACATTTTTTTTTTCAAAATGCATCATTGCGCATAACACCAAAAAAGCGCCAACTGCAAACTTGTTAATGCCGCTTTACTGGAGTAGAGCACAAAAAAAAATAGTAAAGGGAAAAAAAAAGTCGTTTCTATTTCACATTATGAAAGCCGCGCTCTCCTACACCCTACACACAACATACAAAGGGGGTTATTTTTTTCGTTCTCTCGCTCTCTCTCTTTCTCTATCTACCAGTTGTAGAGATGTGGAGGGTTGTAGATAGGCTTGTCCTCAACAAGTGGTGTCCACACCTTCTTGGTCTGCTTCCAACCACGAATGTTTCGCCGCTTGGCACGACCCTCCTCGACCTCTTCTGGTTGGCGCTCCTTGAGGACAAACTTCAAGTGCGCTGTTGGGTGATGCATAATGCCAAACTTGCCACGAGCGTGTGTCTTGATCCGACGGTGGTAGATGCCCTTGCCGACCCAAGCGCGGGCTATATATACAAAAAAAAATCAAGCCGCTGTTAGTATATGTAAACACTAGATTTTCTTCGTTTTTTAAAGGGGTTGTAATACAATAACAAAATAACAATGCAAGTAAAATTAACTTGACACATACCGACATAGAGCTTGCTAGGATCCATGTTGTACTTCTCCTGTGTTGAGGCGTTGGTGCGTGCGAATGCCAGGGTATTCATGATGCGCTTGCCAGGTCGCTTCTGAGAAAACTCCATCTGGTTGATGGCATCCTGAATGTCGAGACCCTTGATCTGGTTCGCCAACAGACGCAGCTTCTTGGTGCTAGTCTTGAAGTTGGCAGTCGAGAACTCATACTATTATAGTAATATATAAATATATAAATAATATATATCGGCGTGGTTAAAAGCTTTGCTTTCGTTTCCATGCTTTGTCAATTTTGGCTAATATCGTTGTCGCGAAGAAACATTTTTGTTCTTCTTCCATGGCAGGTTTACCTCCTTCTCTGTTGCCTTGCCACCCTCCTCCACTGGGACTTCCTTCACAGCCGAGTCAATATCACCGAAAAGCGATGAAGCACCCAGCTCTGGTCGGACAGGGACTGTCTCGTTCTGTGGTGCGAGTCGTGTGGCAGCCACATGGAATGGACGAGCAGAGCTAGAAAAAAGCGTGAGCAAAGAGAGAAAGGAAACGTATGCCTAGGGCGTGAGTGTTTGAAAGCTTTTTTTCGCTTATGCACTTGGGCATATATCTTGGCAAAAGGTCCAAGTTTGTTCCTGACTACGGTTGTCATCATTTACTGATGGCTGTTGACAGATGAAGATGATAATGACGATGATTGATTCTACTGCTGCTTTTTTGATAAGCCTTCATCCCATTTCTTTCCTGGTATCGACAGTAAGCCGATGATTGCTTTGTCGACTTTATGATGGACAGTAAAATGAAATAAAGTCGATCGCTTGTTCCACTGCCTCCTCCTTGTTGGAACTACAAACACGTGTTGTGCGAGGGTGTATGTAGTCTTGATCTGCCGTGTCTTCCTTTCCAGTCCTTGGAAACAGAGCTACTTTGCTCTTCCATCTCTTTTCGTTTCGCGAAAGATACGTTGCAATGATGGGTCGATCCAAAATGAGGCCGACAAAAACTTCCAAAGCATAGTACGCTTGAGTGATCCACCTGTGTAAACAAGTAGTCCTAGGTTGGCTCAGCGGGTGTCGTTACGACTATTATAAACATATCCTCCATGATCACGTCCTTGTTCTCTTCCAATATTGCTTCTTAAAAGTCTCTCTAAAGCATCTTGTCTCCAGTCTGTGAGAGTGTGTCGAGGTTTGCTGTTTCCTGATCAGTGATCCAGACTATAGTTGAAAAAGAATGGTGCTCAAATGGGTGAACCACTTGTTTTGAATTCGAATGAGTACCTCTTGAGCAATCCCGATGTGCCAGACAGCAGACCAGCGCTGCGCTGCAATGTGTTTTTGAAGCTGGCCAGCATTGTTATAGGTAGTGGATAAAAAAAAGAGAGGGTGGTAAGTAGCGTCGGAGGAAATGGTCATGCAACAAACGAAAGCTCCACCCTGCTGGGGGACAGGCACGGTGGCACACACCCTCCGCCTCCCCCTCTCCGAGAAGGAGTGACTGTCATATTACCTCCGATAAACATCAAAGAGGGGAGTTGCCACCAAATTTAAAAAATATGATCTAGTGCTATTTTTCACTGGACACAAGTTCGACTGCCCGTGTCATCACGCTCCAGACGTTTTACTAGCAAAAAAAAACGTTACATGCTGTAAGAGTCACGTGTAAAGGTGATGGAACGATGTGGTTTGTCCAGCTTGCGCTCTGTAGCCATCGAATTGTGAGGAAGCAATGGCAGTCTATTGCATCATCAACATGGTAATAATCCAAGCGGATATTCCTTTGTGTCATGCAATTGCGAAACCGAGCGCTCTCAGTCTTGATATATACGCCTACCACACGTTGATGTGATGTGTGAGGCAACACAAATAGCCAAAGTAGGAGCACTTATTGGTGTGGGAGATAAGATCGATCCTGAAGTCGATAAGCATAACACCGCAAGGCAGAGAGATAACTCTGCAAGGTGACACTCTTCGACAATGCCATCCTCCCCTTCCCCTAACACCAACGCCTCATTCCTCGCCGTCATCTTCGACCCCTTTATCGGCGTCTACTTTGGCTCCTTCGTCGCCTTCGCGTTGACCGCCAGTGCCCAGTCTCATGGCACGTGACTCCTCCAAATTCAAACTCCGAATTAAAAAATGTCGAATAAAACATGAAAATTTTTAATATATAGTAGGGGGGAGAGGAGAGGGGAGAGATATAGGAGATGATGCTTGCATGCCGCATGCCACTACCTCAAACGTGTCTTTGATAGTCGACAGTTATAATAGTTTTGCAATTCCTCTTCTCATCATTTATGAATAAACGCTCGCCTCTTTGTGATCGCCAATGTAATATCAACGAGTCGTTTCTTTGATATATTTTCACAAGCGTAGAGGGAGTTAACTGGACGAGTGAGATGAATGAAATTTGGGCATTTCTATTGCTTATACCAATAATACCAAATATATTGCATTAATACACGCCAAGGGTGTTTTATCATAACAGGATTTTTGCGACAAATACTACTGTTTAAAAAATGACAAATAAAAGAAAAAGCTGAACCTGAAAAAGTTGTATGATATCCAACGTGGCCTTTTGGTTCGATGCACTCAACATAACCACGCCATTGCAATCCCAAAGAAAATGATAAGAGTTGTGAATGCGCTATATGCTTTTCCTATGTAAAGGTAAAAAAAAGGGGAAAAAATCTATGGTATTGGGAAAAAATAAACTGTGGTAACTATGTGTAAGATGCGTGTAAAAAAAAATGTAATCGCTCCACCATAGCGCCTGATTCTTCTGGTTTCTTTTTTGTATCTTGAATGAACGAAACACATCATTTTGCTTCGACTAGAAAATCTTCATCTCTTAGTCTTCGAGGAAAGAGCTGAGGGCATCAATGTGTTTCTTCAACACTCGGAGTGCGCCACGGCTGATCAGCTTCATCTCGTATGGCTCCATTGCCAACGAGATTCCTGAAAGTGCAGAGCTATCTTCTTGCTCACTGGCGCTGTTGCCATCGTTGGTATTATAATTATCCTCGCCGGCAGGCTGTGGTGTATCATTCGATGGCTGCTGCTGCTGCTCTTCTTCCTTTTCTTGCTCTGTCTGAGCATTGGCATTCTCCGTCGTCACTTCCTCAGTGTGGGTAGGCTCCTCGGACGCAGCTGGCGGATGAGAGTTGGGTGAGGCATCAGAAACACCCATCGTCTCTTCGACGACCTCAACGACAATACTACCGTCATCCGAACCGTCTTCTGCAGCAGCAGCAGCATCAAGACGTTCTGCTTCCTCACGCGCCAAGTGTTCCTCTGAACGTGCGATCAGCTCCAGACCTTGGATCACCGCATGTTCCAGATTCTGTCTTTCGAAATAGAAATGTTGAACCTCTTTGATGAATGGCACTGGAGGGTTGTTGAGAATCGTATAGATGGACTAAACAGTGAATAATAATAACAAAAAAAAAGGCAATCAAAAATATATAATTAGTACCAGAATTTTGGGTACTTTTACAATCTCCATCATGATGTCATATTTCTGCCCCCCCCGTCCTCGACCGGGTTGACCGTTGAGATCATCAGTGAGGATAATGAACATACCTTAAGCGTGAGGAGGTAGACCTTCTCATTGTAGAGTTGGGAATTTCTGGAAGCCTCAAGGGTGCCAATGAACTTTTCAAAGCTATTTCAAAGAATACATTTCCATGTTACGATAAGTGTCATGTATGATGAATTGTGCATAAAGACAAGTCCATGACAGAAAAAAAGCAATGTCACGTACCCAGTTTCGTTGTAATAAGGGTGAGGCACCAGGACAAGTCCTTGCAACGAGATGAGTAGCTATGAAAATCAATATACGTCGTGGGATATTAGCTACAGGTGACACAAAACCTTCACCATATGACCTCCAGTATAAATATGTCTAATAGATATATGTACCTGAAGAATACTCGAATTAGGGGTCCAAGTCTCTGTCTCATCCTTGCCGTGCCAAGTGTTCAACAAGCTCAGACAAACACCGCCATCTGAAAAAGAAACAAGTATCAAGTCGTTAGTGGTTCCATCTTCCTCTGGGTTGGCAATGGCAAGTCTTTTTTTTTGTTCCATTCCAGATGTCTAGGTGGTACCTTCGTAGAGATTAGGATTGATGCGACCAACACCTCCTGTCCAAGAGTGAAAGTATGCGCGAGGTGGCTATAGATGTCATCACCACAAGAAAAAAAAAGGCATTAGGGCGTGTGTCTCTTCGTCAAAAATGTACAGATGGTAATCTTGATTTCCCCCGTTTCTTCACTGTCTTTTTTCTTTACCTGCTGAGGGAACTGATCAGGGAGATAAAAGTCAAACATAAAGAGCGCATCCTCATAAGGAGTCTGCGAGGGACCGGCAATCAAGACACGCAGCAAGTCCAGTCGAGACTCAAAGGCTCGGACACGGATACCATCCGGCAGCGATGTCGACATGATCGAGTGCTCGGCACGCACTCGTCGGATCCACTGACGGTTCTTGGTTGTCGTCGTCGAACCACCAGCGGACAAAAAGTGATGGTCCTCTGGGACTTGGTCAACCACCAAAAAGCTCTTCCAGTTCTTGTGCTCTGAATAATTCCGGACTGCAATAGTATGCGACATCAGGGCATCCCATGTAGGCCTGTTGACTAATGGTGGGGGTATGGTGGTTGGGACTGTTGAAGGCGCCGATGCATTTTTGGGTGACAAGGGGGTAGTGCCATTGGTATGTGTTCCATTCACCTCTGCCTTTTCATCTGCGGCTTTGTCCTCTTGTCCATTTGCTTTATCGCTGGGTTTGCTCACTTCTGGCTCTACCGCCACTTCCTCATCGCCCTCAGAGTCTGTTTCCCAACTGTCATCCGAGCTAGCAGCAGCAGCGGCGTCGTCAAAGTTGTACTCTTCAAACTCGCCATCCTCCTCGCCGTCCTCGCCGACTTCGTCCTCATCATCAATGACCATGAGGCGGCCCACCGCGATCTCTTCTTCTGTTCCATCCAAGAACCTCACTAATGCTGTAGGGCGGTCAGTATGGACCTTCCAGATTTGACCAAACCAATTGACTTGAATCCTCATGGCATCGAGATCCTTTTGTGCTTGTATCTGTTCAGGTGTGCTTGTTCCATTCACCTGAGCAGGAGCACTTGATGCATCTGAATCCGTGCAGACTCTGGGCAGACCGGGTCCGTCGCGGTAGACGAGAGGGTACAGTGTTCTCGGTGACATCTTGTTGGTTTCAGAAATGTATCTGTCCAATGCCTCGACGCCTTCGATGCCATACCGCTTGACTAACACTGGTGCACGTCGCTCAATGAACTCGGCACCAATCCGGTTATCATCCATTGTGATCCCCTCGTTCTGAATTAGTGCCTTCTGCTCACGAACAAGTTCATGGAAGATCTCGTTACCACGGTTGACCACAGTCAAGATGTCATCGATGCTGGGTGCGATCGGGGCCGTATCCGACGTCAGCGAAGCTTCACGTTCGCGGCTCACAATCACCTTGTCTCCTTTGCAAAACTTGAGGTCTGGATGCGACACAATCTCGTAGAGCGACAACTCTTCCACTTGATCGCTCAAGCCAGCTTCCCGCTCTTCGCTGAACCATTTGACAAGCGCTGTGCGAGCCTCGGCGTTGACGGACTGAACGATGCCAAGCATGTCGGCCTTCTTGCGGTCTAATGTCACTTCGCCTCCTGGTTTGTCATGGAAGACTTCTCCAGTCTTCAAGAGGACATAGTCTGCAGGCCACACGTCTTGGTCATCCACATTCAGATACGGAACCAACGAGGTCGCCAGAATATTCTCTGAGATGGTAAGATCCTGCCACTGCACAGTCACATAGGTAGTTGTTTTGGTCACCTTCTACTCGTAAAATAAGTTATAAAAAGATTGACAATAAATTGTTAAATGTTTGAACCTGAATTAAATACTTTTAACAAATGACGTTATGCTCCAGGTGGTGCAGGAAGGGGAGGAGGGGGGGGACGGGACATACCATTTCCTCTGTCGCAAACCTGAAGGCATGTTCGTGTCCTTCGATAGGGCACATTTGCCGTGTCTGACGGCTCCGAAGATATGGGCAGGTCCCATTCAAGCCTTTTTCTATTGTGTGATGTCAGTGAAGCGCAAACAGCCAAAAAAGACGGATTGTCGGAGATTGTCAGTCTAAGAAGCTTAATGTACCTCTTTCTTTCCCCCAAAAATGGAATGCGCCTGCCATTTGTGCGCAAAAACAAAAAAAAAGTACATGTACCTTGTAATATCTCAGGATCCACGATTTTCACTCGGTCCAATAGCTCATAAGTGCAGTGCTGTTCCGCATCTCTAAAGACTATGATGTTGGCAAAGTCATCGAGAGTGTTGGGTGGAGGTGTGACAGCAGGGGTCTGATCCAGTGCAAGAGGGTTGTACGAGATCCAATTGACTGTGATCGAGACGGCTTCGCATCGCAACACAAAACCCTGTCGATGAGTGGGCTGGTATTGACCCATAATGTATTGGGCATTCTTGAACACCTTGCTGGGTGCTCGAACAGCCTATGGAAAGTCAACAATCACCAGCAAGGGCATTGTTGTTGGAAATTAAAACAAAGAAAAAGAACATTGTCAAGGTTACTGGACAAGGGGTACAAAAACACAAAACAATATGAATGTTTTGTTTCCAAAACAGTGTGAGCGTATTGCACAGGAAAAAGAAAAAAGAAAAAAGAGAGACATACTAGACCGGGAACAAGGACGTCTGGGAAAAACATGGACCGATCATGGATGTTGTCACGCACATCCAACTCGTCAGGGTCCTTGACGACGCAGACGCTTCCGTCGCTCAGGATGATGGTGACTTCTTCTTCGACCTCCTCAATGACACCGAGCCAATTGTCGTACAGGATGCGGCGATCGACGGCAAAGTCCTTGGCAAAGTCCACCGCACAGGCATCGACGCCTTCAAACTTTGTCATGGGTGGGCAGATCAGCTCGAGATCCAGATTCATACGGACATCAATGACGGTACCCGACTTGAGGTCGTTGGGAGAGCGCTTGACCACATCGCCATGGCTGAAGGAGCGATCGGTTACCGTCAGCTCATCTTCGTGCACGGTGGCAGGGGCCGAGCCATCGGACCAATGAACGACGACGTGATGCAGCGCAGGCTGGGTGGTTATTTTGGGTGTTTATTGCATTTGTGGGTGCCGAAACACAACAAAGATGACAAGATGGAAGTAGGGTTAATAGCAGGGGAGGGGGTTGGGGAAGGAAGGGGGGAGGAGGAGGATTGAACCGTTTGACATGCAGGAAAGGGGAGGAGGGGTCAAAGTGGACACGTTAGCATCGTCAAGATGGTCTTCTATTCCAAGCTAACAAGAAACATGGAGGCATGGCCTCCAGAGCCAAAGACATTTGGTGGGAGTGAGGGGTAGACTTACAGTGCCAGCAAGTTCATCCTCGTCCGAGTCGGATTCATGGTCTTCAAAGTCGTGCCAGGTCTTGACCACGATACCCTGCAGGCCCGGTTTGGACTTGAGTTCAACGGTGTCTTCAAGGAAGACCTGAGAATAGAGCAGCCATGGGGGAGGAGGAATGGGAGAAGTGGATGTGCCTGTGTGAGAAATGGGACATGGGTTCTTTCGTGTGCATGGTTATTTTATTTTTTTTTGATGGAGAGGAACGTGGTTGCTGCAATGAAAAGGG
The DNA here is from genome assembly GCA_016098105.1 of Actinomortierella wolfii. Taxonomy (NCBI): domain Eukaryota; kingdom Fungi; phylum Mortierellomycota; class Mortierellomycetes; order Mortierellales; family Mortierellaceae; genus Actinomortierella; species Actinomortierella wolfii. Next base: position 18,632 of record JAAAIY010000207.1, read on the forward strand.
TACCTTCGCCGTAAAGTAGGGTTTGGTCATTGGTGCTAAGGTTGAGGGTACGGTAGCTCTTTTTTTTCTTTCTCTGGCCTTCCTTTTGTTGTGTTGTGTTGTGTTGTGTTGTGTTGGCTTGAGAGTGTGAGAGAGTGAAAGGAGGAGGAGGCAGTGTAGGTGGAAAAGGGGAGGCAAAAGGGGAAGGATGGGAGTCTATTCTCTTCAGCTGAAAGAACGAACGGCTTTGCTTTTTGCCTGGCGACCACCTCTTCCTCCTCCTCCAATCTTTGGACTGAAAGCAGTCCAAAAAATGAACCATGGCTGGCTCGCGTGCTGCTTGATCAGCTCCGCCTCAAACTCTCTTCCTCTCTCGCTGTCTCTCTACAAGAGTAAACTTTGTCATTCGAATCGACTCTTCATTCTGCTTGCTTGATTCCCACATTCCTCCTCCCATCCACAATGCTTCTCCTGGCTCAGCAATCCCCTGCCGCCAGGGATATCCGCGCTGTCCGGAGAGCACTCATGAACGTAGAAACTATGCGGACCATCAAGCTCGGTGCTGGCGACCATATTCTTGTGAAGAGCGCTAGGCAAGACAGGGCTCAGGATGATGCAACGGGCTCGCTTGTAAGCAAACTGTTGTTTATACACTTTTTTTTTGGGGGGAGGGAGGGGGGAAGAAGCTGAGAAGGACGGGGGAACCAGATGAAAAAGAGAGAGATCAAAAAGCCGAACAATTAACAAAAACAAAGCATGAAAAACAGAGCTGCTCACGACATATTAACCACGATAGATCGAACATTCGTGTGCCTGGGAACAATCTCTGAATAGGGTGCTGTTTTAGTGGCATGGCCCTCCTTGACTGTTGCGGAGAACCGTAAGTGTTCCTCGATAAGCTTGTAGGACACATTGGATGAATTTTTTTTATAAGAGCATTGACATAACAGCAATATTTTTTTCAATTGCACATTAAATAGACATCCAGCTTAGTAGTGTTGCTCGATTGAACGCAAATGTTGCTGTGGGCGATTTCGTTGATCTGGACAAGTTGGACTGCGCCATTCATGAAGCGTCTCAATTGTCCTTGACAGCGCTACATCCAATTGTATATATTTCCAACATGATGTTTACCTTGTTTACAAAAGAGATTATGCGTAAGTGCTATAGCCGTTTTATTTTTTATTTTTTATTTTTTTTTTACCCGTCTGAATAGATATACATGTGTTTCAGTCGAATTTACGGTTGGATGGTCAAGCTAAGCGGAGGATACCTCACTTTTCATATTTTTTGGACTTTTTTTTAGAGGAGATCAAGTTTGTGATGAAGAACAACCTCGTCGAGTTTCCATACAATGGCAAGCATCAGCGCTTTCGAGTATCTGGGATCAGCTCGTTTGACAAGAATGTTGACTCGAATGCAGTATATGCTGTCGGACCAAATACAACCGTTAAACTGTTGCCCTATACAGCTCCTTCGTCTACAGCGGCGCAAAATCAACAGGAAGAGACGTCGACAACCTCTCAGGACGCAACTGACACTTCATATGAGCAGATTGGAGGACTTGGAGCTCAGATCAAGACAGTACGCGACATGATCGAGCTCCCACTGAAAGATCCACAAATCTTTACACAATTTGGACTTCGTCCTCCAAAGGGCGTGCTGCTCTACGGTCCGCCTGGTACTGGCAAAACGCTTATCGCACGAACGGTGGCAAAGGCCACAGGCGCCTTTTTAACTGTCATCAATGGACCAGAGATCATCAGCAAGTTTTATGGCGAGACTGAAGCAAAGGTATATATATATATATATATATATATATGACTCGGAATTTTTCGTTTATTCAACATGACGCAAAGGAGCCCTGAATTTAATCCATCCTTTTTATGATACTTCTTTTTTTGTGCGAAACTATTAGCTGAGAACGATTTTCGAACAGGCGGCTGAAAACTCACCATCCATCATTTTCATTGACGAGATTGACGCGCTCTGTCCAAAGCGCGACGAAGTATGTCCATTTGCGATAGGGGTAGGACGCGACAAAGTGACTACGGTTTTCATGTAACTCACTTCATCATACTCATACTCGAACTTTTGTTGAAATTATGTTCTGTGTAGGCGGCAAGTGAAATGGAAAAGCGGGTGGTTGCAACCCTGTTGACTCTCATGGACGGCGTGTCCGACAAGAATGTATCAGAATCAACGACAGTAGCACCCAGGGTAGTAGTGCTTGGTGCAACCAATCGACCCAATGCGCTGGATGAAGCTTTGCGAAGACCTGGACGGTTTGACCGGGAAATTGAAATTGGTAAGAAGCACGTATAGATGGGAATAGGGTTAGTCGATTGAACGTTGCTCGACTTAAAAGGGAAAAAATGCTCAATAGGCCATCTTTTTTGCTTCCTATTAGGTATACCGGATGCAAAGGCGCGGTCTGAAATTCTTGAAGCCCTGCTTCGCAAAATTCCCAACACACTCTTGAAGGACCAGGTTGAATATTTGGCTTCAATCTCTCACGGCTACGTTGGCGCGGATTTAGCTGCAGTATGCAGAGAAGCTGGACTTAAAACAATCAAGCGGATGATAGGATCTCAGAGACACAGTGGACTTGAGCATCAGTTTGAAACATTATCAATTGATCAGGCCAATGATGGTACGGCAACTACAAACAAGGATTCATCGATTCAGGATATCCGTGTGTCCTTCGAGGACATGCAGCAGGCTATGCGTGAGGTCCGGCCGAGCGCCATGCGTGAGATTATGATTGAGGTGCCAAGAGTTCTTTGGTCCGATATTGGAGGTCAAGAAGACGTTAAGCAAAAGCTCAAAGAGTCTGTTGAGTGGCCATTACAGGTATGTGTCTCTGGACAAACATGGTGATTGGAAATACTGCCTTAATTGGTTAGACAAGTTTGCCTAAAATAGCATTCCCTTTCATTATTTTGCAGCATCCAGAAGCATTCTTGAGGATGGGTATCCGACCGCCCAAGGGTATTTTGCTCTATGGCCCTCCAGGATGCAGTAAGACTCTAATGGCCAAAGCACTTGCAACGCAAGCAGGCTTGAACTTTATCGCAGTCAAAGGCCCCGAACTATTTAGCAAGTGGGTGGGTGAGTCTGAAAAAGCTGTTCGTGAAGTTTTCCGCAAGGCTCGCGCTGCATCTCCCTCCATTGTATTCTTTGTAAGTTGATGCAGTCACTGACAGGAAACATGTGATAACGTGCTGATGCATGAAAGGAAGTAGTATCTTATTTTTAACGCTCTCCACACTTTGTGCATAGGATGAGATTGATGCACTTACAGTGAAGCGTGGAGCAGGTGATGAAGGAGGATCATCCGTGGTGGATCGGGTGCTCTCACAGCTTCTGAACGAATTGGACGGCATCGAACCGCTTGTTAATGTCACGGTTGTTGCAGCAACAAATCGACCAGATATAATGGATCCCGCGCTGATGCGCCCAGGGAGAATCGATCGAATCCTCTATGTCTCCCCGCCAGATCTTGCATCACGGACTGAAATTCTTCGCCTCCAGATGAGCAGTCGACGCATGGCTGTTGGTCCAGACGTTGATGCGGCAGCGATTGCCGAGGCAACCGAAGGTTGTTCCGGAGCAGAGGTCGTTGCCCTTTGTCAGGAAGCTGCTATGAAGGCCATGGAGGAGGATCTCAATATCGAGTACGTGTCCAAGCGGCATTTTGACCAGGCCCTAGCGCAGATGACGCGTCGCATCACGCCAGAAATGATTCAGTTTTATGATGACTTTAGGAGAAAGTCAGGATTAAAGAGTGTCTGAGGTTATTTTCGTGCTTGAAAAAAAAGGGTGGTTCTACAATGCTCAAAGAGTGAGAATTAAGGGGGGTGGGAACGCCGTGAGAGACTCGATGTTGTATTGTCAAAGTATGAGGGTACCATTGTAGACTTGAAGATTAATGCCAAGCAGACCCATGAAGTTCTCTTTGCTATGCTGCCGGTACTCATCATCCGTCAAGTGTTGCCCATACTATTTCAACTCGATCTTTGTAGTTGCGAGTTGTCTGTTTGTGAGGAGCTAGTTCGTTTTTTATAGCTTTAGAGAAGAGATGAAAGCGGTGTCGTGTCAACGCAACATCCATTATGCATAGACCAGGATTATTATTTGTCGACCCTGAACTCCTTTCTTCCCCTTACCCCCTCCAACTCTCTCCTCCCCCAGTGCAACTGCCTTTTTTAATTTCCACGTCATGTTAGGACGGGAAAAAAGGACCGTTTTCCTTGTACGAGAGATTGGAGGCCTTTAAGGTGCATGCCTTTTAATGAAGTTTATGGTTGAATATGGTCTAGATGCTGCTGTAAAAGATTTCCCCATCTCTGTTGATGCGGACCAGTTCCTTTTGTGCCCTCGAGGAATGATGCACATGTCGCAAGCAATTTCTGTTTATGCTGTTGGCCTTCCTCCTCCCCCTTTCACTTTTTAAGCATAATCAATCACGGTATTGACTAGAGCAACGAAAAAGAACGAGTCGTATAAATGTGGTCAAGTTTTCAAAGCAGAGGAGAACGGAGCAGAGAAGAGTAATTTACAGCGAATTTTAAGAGGCATATCGTGGAAAGGGATGAAGGAACACCGCAACATTCTTTATTCTTTGCCTGAAGGGTGGCCTCCTCACTCGCTCACTCAACTCTTGTACATTACTCACACACTCCCTACCGAGGAGAGCGATTTTTTTTTATCTTCTATGCCCTTTGTTTTTTTTTCTCTTTCTCTCATTTTTCTATCATTCGGTATCTGGGCCACCAGCCTGTCTCTCCTCTTTTTTCCCCCTCCTTCTCACTGTACCAAGGACCACGTCAATCGAATGGATGCTTTGGTTCCCATTCCAATGCTTGGGTTTAGTTTACAAAAGCCTGCGTCCAAATTTGTGGGCTCTCTCACGAATCCTTTCGTGTATTCTTTTTCCACAACGAGGAGAAGTGGGGAGACTAACTAAACACGAGGTTATCTGGGCGCCCTCTACCCATATTCTCGGTGGTTGGGCAGCGCGAATCAGTCCCATCATCATAGTCTTTTTTTCAGTAAAGCACACCATGTTCTTTGTCCAGAACGCCGCCGTTGTAGCCCTTACTTCAACACTGCTGCATGCATACGACAAGATGGTCTCTTTCCTTTTAGGCGAGGTCAGTGTCTCGCCAGTTTCTCCTCTGTCGTCGTCTTCCTCTTCTTTCTGCAAAAAAACTATCGTATTGTTACTGTCTGATCCACACCTCTACTCTCTCTTTACCGTTCTCTAATCATTCCCAGGTTTAATTACCTTTTTTTTTCTCTCCTTTTGGACTCCCTCTTTATTTCTTTCTCTCTCTCTCTCTCTCTTCGCAAATAACGTAGATCACGTTTTCCTAGAGATAACCCATAGCGAGCGCCAAAGTTGGAGAGTGTCTACTTTTTTTCGGAGAGAGCACCTAACGCAAGAAATCTGTAACAAGCCGATCCTTTCATTTGTGTGCCTATTTTTTGTTATTTTTTTTTTACCCCTTGGGGAGAGGCGTCTAAGCTTACCAACCTCCTTGCCCATTCCTTTGGGGACGATGTTCATTTTCTCTGCATTCATTCATTTTGATTTCCACCTGCATTCTGCTTGTCATTCATTCTCTTCCATCTCTGTTGATCGGGCCTTTCTTTCTTCGTAGAGAAGAGAGAGTGGGTAACAGGACAGCTAAATCGACCGTCATCTTCCTCCCTCCCTCAGACACACAAACTTCTTCCTTTTATACTGAAGTTAACACGAGTAAAAAAACGTGTTATACAGAATTAGTTGTCATGAGTCTTCAACCTAATCTTCGCAGCCAGCGGAATCGTGTGATGGAAGGTTATCGGGTCACAAAGGGTCAATACTCTGCGGCTCCGGGACATGGCTCGAGCACACTTCGAGATGCGGCGGCTGTGCGAAGCTTATACGCAAAAGACACAGCAGCAGGCAGTCACTTTGTGACCAACTCTACCCTATCATCATCGTCGTCGACAGCATCATCCACCACTACTACGACTCGGTCGTCTGATGTTTCGCGTTCAGTCCCTAACCATTCGCACAAGCTGCATCGTCACGATAGCCTCCTAGGCGCAGAGAGTGAAGAAAGAGAAAATGTCTTTAGAAACGCGCAATCGCTACGAAAACTGCGACAACAACAACAACAACAGCAGCAGCAACAACAGCAAAAATGCGAGGATAAAGGGGCGCAACAAAAGAGTCGGTCGAATGGCCTAGCTTTCCAATCAGACGATCATTGTGTCCCTTGTTGTCAGAAAGGCGATCTCCGCCAACATCCTTTCCGCACTCCCCTAGATTGTTATCACCACGAGCACTGCCAACAAACTGGGCAAGGGCAATCACACGAACAAGTGCAGCAAGAGCGAAAACAACGTCGATCCCTCCTGCAGGACAACCACCATGAGCAACCACAACAACTGCTGCAGCACATACAGTTGCGGCATCATCAGCCACAGTATTCATCTTCTCTCTCATCATCTGTCACCCTTTGTTATCAAGACCAATGCAGCCCATACGAAAAGGGGCAGCAAAAACATCAAAAACGACAGTATAGTCATCATAATCAATACGAAGGTTACGGAAGTCTCTTGCTCCACACAACCGATGGTCAGGAGAAAGAGTGCGATCATGACAGAGGAGGGCAGAAGGAGGAGGAGGATGAAAAAGAAGAAAGGCAGTGGAGGGATCATCGTTCCCAGCAACAGAGTCGTAGCCCTTGTCTAGTGCATAAGCATGGGAACAACAACAGCAGTCCACAAGATTCAATGGACTGTCCTCAAGGGCAACAGCATGTTATTAGTGAGACAGGAGGAGGAGACGGTGGAAGAAGGAGGAGGTGGAGGGGTAGGAGAAGACGGTTAGGTGAAGCAGAGGCAGGGACTCCACTCTCCTTGGCCGATTGTGGGTTGTGTCTTGAGGAGCACGAGCAGCAGCAACAGCAGCAACAGCAGCAGTGCCATCCAACAACAGCAAACAACGTGCTGATAATGCAAGGGGTAGAGGGTGGAAGTGCCATCGAAGGCATGGGAAGCAGTTTCCACGATTACGGCAGCATCGTCACGGTAGATAATAGCCACACTACCGACGCACCTTCGTTCTGTCGAGACTCATTGTAAGTATAAGGAAACGACCTCTTCCCTCTCCCTCCCCTTCCTCCAGAGTAGGCGGAAGCAAACTCACACATGCTCGCGTGAGTACACACACATACTCTCTCGTTTACTTTTTCTTCCTTGCCTTACTCTCCTTCCTCAACGTCTCTATCTTACCTACCCTCTCTTCACCACCGTTGGCACCACCCCAACCGAGCCTTTTTTAATTGTACTTGGACAACTTGTGTTCAAGGTATACATCCTATTTCCACCCAACTCATCATGGGGTTTGTCCTATTCAATCTTCTGCCCCTTTCCATTATCACATTCTCACCCGTCTCCCGTCGTACTTACTTTGTTCACACAAACTTAAACAACGTGATAGATCGTCAAACAAACCACTTTCGAGGCAGCGGTCTCGATCAGCAAGTGACATGGGTGCTCATACAGAACGACGCCTTGATTCCCATTTATCACCTTCCAGTCATCTCTACCATACATCGAGTCACGAAAGCTTTACTTCGGCTCACAGCAAGAATTCATTTGTTCGCTCCGAGTCGGATCATCCGATGGTACAGGCATCGCATGCCCACCTGACAGAGGTTCCTCACTACTATCGCCGAGGAAAAGCAGGGTGTTGTGCTGATGACGTGGCTGATCATCTTTCTGGACGGATTACTGCCTCATCACAGGTCAACAGTGGCAAGACAACGACAACAAAAACGACGGCAGCATCAATAACAACAAAATCTGCAGTAACTTCTGCTGCAGTCGAGGCCGCTGCATCACGACGACGACACAATTCGTGTGTAGACCCCAACACGAGCGAATTTAATACGCTTGCAACCATATTCGGTTGGGTGATGACCCCGAATACGGCGCTTCACATTCATCATATTGGTGGATATCCAGTGGGTACACATGCAAATGATGAGACAGACAATTTCTACTTTAGTTTGTTGCATGCAGAGAGCGGAGAGGAAGCACTGGATCTCCATAGGCACCATCTGCACTCGGGCTACTCTTCCAAGAGTGGCACGCCGGACCCACATTGTCTGTTGGACGATGACTTTGAATGGATAGATACTAGTAGCAGGTATATAATTTTCAGTGGTCTTTTGCATGACGCTTTTGCTCTTTTGTACGATTTCTTCTTATCGCCAGTACCAGATTCAATATTTGACTTGTAGTGCTATTATCTTTCGTTTTATTTCGTAGAAATTGTGACCTAGCAGAGTTACTCACACAGGGTATTACTCTCGATCCTCAAGGCGCGACTAATAACACGGACGCTAATGGGGATTCCAAACAATTTCTCAACAGTCGCCAGCCTCCACACATGCAGTACCCGTATGGATGTTGGATGGATGGGAGTGGAAACAGCAAGCGATGGCCAGTCCCAAGATCAAAGGCTAATGAAACTGCACAAACCCTAGACAACAATTACGATGTGACCGAAAGCTTTTATTGGGAAGACGGCTTGGATGGCGGAAGCCATCATGACGGATGGTTCATGGAGTTTGAGCACGACCTCGCTATAGAATCCATCCAATCCATTCAAAGGAGGCAAGGGGGCTTAACAGAAGTTCATCCTCATTCGCAGAGACATTGCGATAGCGGATTTTCAAAGCTTAACCAGTCCGAAGCTGCAGAGATCAGTAGAAGGATGGAGCAACGACATGATGATAATGATGATGATGCTAAGGGCGACATTAAAGCGGTAACAGGTGCTGAAGAGCGAGGGTGCATACAGGGCACGCAGCCATCAGGCCAGTTTGTGGAATCGAAAACAACCAATCCCTGTTCAGAGAAAACGCTCGAAAACACCGACAGCCAAGATCCTCCATTTTGGATGCAGCGCAAGTCGAAGGTGGACGTTTCACCACTTCAAATCGATGACAACATTAGCCCGTGCCCCTCGCTTACAATGTCAGATTCACCAGTAACTGATGGCTTCAACTCAACACTCATCTCGCCTACATCCTTCAAACATGCCAAAGACTCTGAGTATATGTCATTTTCCAATCCAAACACTGAACACCATGTTGTTTCCACCATGCTTGCTTCGATCGAAACTGGATGTGGCAACGAACCAGCTTGTAATATTGAAATCGATGCACAGACTAAAGAGATGCTCAGCAAGGTTTGCGACGAAGCTACAGCACCACCAACATCACCAGCAACGAAAACAAACACGATCAACAAGCCTGAAGAACCAATGGAAGAAGCAGCTGTAACAAACCTCAAAGTCTCCATGCAAGAGTCACAAAGCGCTGTCAGCAAAGAAGGGGAGAAAGAAAACGATTCATTTCAACATTGTACAAAGCAGCATAGAGAATCTCTGTCACCACCACCAGCACTTGATCATGGAACACCGCCGCCTTTGCCAGAAGGCGATATCGATCTGTTTGATAAGGTCCATCGGGATACTCCAAACAACATTATGTATGCAACTTCACCACACCAATTCAACGTCTCCTCCCATGCGCAGGAACTCAGGCCTATTGTGGCCGCCACTGTTGCCAAGCTGATTGAGAAGCTTACAGGGGACTATGGGATGGGTATGTTTTCAAACAAACGTAAAGGAAAAAAAAAACAACTTTCACTTCTGCCAGATCAGTCTTGGAAAAACAAAATCGTTCGTTACTGTGGTTGCTTTGTGCTAATATCCTGATTTTTCCTCTCTCTCTCTTTCTTCCTCTCTCCCCCTGAAAACTGTCAACGTTCTAGACACAGGTCTATTAATGGATTTCTTTCTCACCTACCGTTTGTTCATGTCGCCTGTACAATTATGCAAGTACCTTATCCAACGTTTCCGATGGGCACTGAAGGAAAACACTGAGTCGCGTTGTGTTGTTCGTATTAGGTAACAACTGCCTTCTTATTTTGACCCTTTTTTCACTTTCTTCAAAGTGTAACCACACTTCATCCCTGAAGGAATTATGAGGTGACCCCTTTTTTCTTCTCTTAATTCTAACCACACGGTGTTGGGGTTCGAAAAAAACCTTGAATCCATAGGACGTTTGTTGTTTTCCGATTTTGGATCATACATCACTTTCAGGATGACTTTTTGTCCTGCCGAACACTCCGTTTTCAGCTGGCTACGTTTCTCGAGGAGATGCGCTACAATGAAGTGATTAGAGCCTCCACAAGAGATTCGCGAATCATTTGCTACTTGCGCGACCTGGTCCGCGATAGGCGGCGATACTACAAGGAACTTGCACTACAGCAGCAGCAAGAGCAATTAGATTGGATAGCACAGCAACAGCACAAGAATAAGACTAAATGTCATTCGCCCCTTCGGCAGGAAGACACTCGTCAGGTGGTACACCAACCGCCTCAAACTCCTGATGATGATAATGCCTCCTCTGAACGTGCACATGGCAACAACTGTGGCAAGAGTCCAGATCAGTCTGAAAACCACGACACGTCCTCGACGACTAATAGTACTACGAGTACTATTCGATCCATTGGCGCAAGCACTCGGGAGCTACCACTGCTCCACCGGGCAAGGGCCTCGACCATCGGCTCTTACAACATTAGCTATCCCTACGAACCTCATTATAATCAAATGGTAAGAAATAGAAAAGAGAAAAAAAACTCTTCACCCATCATTGACACAAATTGCCTATATCTTCCCGGAACAAAGAGAAAAGCTCATCTCTGTAACTAACCACACTTCCACATCTCTTGTGTTCCGTATTTATTTTTTTATACGAAATGAAAAGCCCTTATCGCCTCCATGTGCACGCGACGGTAGATTTGCGACAATGATGATGCGACAGATCAGCGAAGGTGCTGCTTGTCCGACACGTGAGCGCCGTTTATCAGCGACATCGATCCGGTCGGCGAAGAGCACTGGTACATGGTCGCATAAGATGTCACATGGGATTCACAAACTGAAGCAGAAGGGTGAAGTGTTTTATCATCAGATTTTACATGCGCAGCATTCTCCACGCGGCGGCAGCAACGGTAGCAATAGCGCGTGTATCTGTTGGACTCCTGAGTATACTGGTATCCATGAAGCTCAATTTCATGGTGGGGGACTCGTAGTTGGGTCTGCCAGAAGCTTCTCAAGCATGCGTCCTTCAGCAACGGTGTCTAAAGCATCTTCCACAGGTACACTTTACAGTACCAGTTCGTGCGTGTCCGACACTACCATTAATAATGGTAGTAATGCGACTGGTACTACTTTTAGTCGTTGTCAGAATGGGGCAATGACAACAACAGCAGTAGGAACTGCGTCAACAGTGTCGACAGGAGAACAATCTCCATCACCACTTCCATCTCTTTCTAACAAGTCTATCAAACGGCTCAAGTCCTCGATGGCTCTTGGCGGCAGTAGTGGAGTGGGTGCAAATGGTACATCCGGTACGAGTCCACCCACTTCCCCTACTCCCTCGCCAACGTTCCTCTATTTCACAAATAGCGAAACGAGTCGCCACTCTAGATCCAACTCCAACTCCTCGCAGGGGTACCATCCAAACCCAGAATGTCCGTATCATGTCCCATGTCTAGAATCATTCCAGGGTAACACGGATGTAAATCAAGAAGGCGGGGTTGCTGCAAAGCCAATCCATCCACTTTCCCCTCCTCCTTACCCATACTCAGCCTCGATGGGACTCAAACAATCCGAGGGTTTCCTCGAGGGTGATTGTGGTGATGCAGGAGCATCATTGTCTTCAGACCAGCTACCATCACCTCAAGTACCACAACAAACTCCATTCCGTGCTCGATCACAGAGTACCAATTTCCAGTCGACAAACACGTCGAATGTCAGTGTCCGAAGCGGCATGGGAGGACGAGGGGTTGCTGGCACACTCTCACCAACATCACCGACTGGTTCGACATGGTCGTCGATTGCACCCCCAATGTCACCGCTTAGTGTAACGGCGGCTTCACTCTTTCCACCGTACAAACCCTTTATCCTCTTTTACCGATCGCAGTCGATTGCACAGCAGCTGTGTCACCTCGAGCAACATTTCTTTGATCGGATTCGATGGACCGAGTTGCTGGAGATGGACAGGCTCAAAGCTGCTGCCCACGTGAATCGCAGCCAAGATCCTAACGCGCCTATCCAGCGTCGACGTATTGTGCGGTCCTCGATTGGCGTCGGCCTGACAGCGTTGCCTGCAGGGGTATATGGTAGCGACATGGACAAGACGGGCCTCCGCGCAAACGATGATCGAAGTAATATGGTAAGTAAGAGAGAGAGAGAGTTTTGGTGGGAAAGTCGTACAGAAAAGTATTGGCTCCAATTTTTTTCCGGCTCCAATTCCGTGAAACACTGTCAAAAAATGTCTAAAGGAATGCCAAATTTATCAACCTCTTGTTTGTCTCTTGGACTTGGTTTGTAGCTTTGCATGTGGGTAGCCTCTGAAGTAGCAAGCACTCCATCTCTAGAAGACCGAGTCCGTGTCATTGAAAAATTTATTCGGATTGCACAGGTAAGAGACTCTTTTGCCTTGTTTTGTGACATTTGCCTATCTCTTTTCTTTCCTCCAAACTCTCTTTCACTCACTCTCACTTTCTCTCTCTCTCTATACCCTACAGAAATGCCACCAATATCACAACTATAATGCTTTGATGCAGCTGGTGATGGGGTTAGGGTCTTCACACTTGTGTGGACTCCGACGAACATGGAATCGAGTATCGAGCCATGAAATGCGCGTTCTTCGTGAACTTCAAGACTTTATCTCGCCATGTGGCAACTGGGGCAATATTCGCAAAGCTATGGCTCAGATTGGCCGTTTGGATTCCACTGTAGGTCTAAGTGCAGTATCAGGCACTGCAGGATCAGCAGCAAGTAGAAATCTCTATAGCCGTCGCCCGAGCCTCACCCCACGGAGACCTAGCCATGCTTCGACTAATGGATCCGAGGTTGAATCTAGTAAGGCGTTGTTCTTTTTCTACAAAGCGGTTATACTATACTCTGTCATGGGAACATGATAAAAAAAACAATAGCTAACATTATATTTCACTGGTATCCCACAGGAACAGCAGCAGCAGCATCGACATCGAGCTTTAGCATCAGTGAGCCGCCAACCAGCAAACATTTGCCAAGTCAGCTGCCACTCGACAAGTCAGGTTGTGTTCCTTTCACAGGCTTGTTTGTTTACGACTTGACGCATATCACCGAACTGCCACGAACCTTGACTCCTTCACCACCTTCGCCTGCGCCAGTATCCACGATGAACCTCGGTCGTGGTGGTGGTACCAGCGGTCGTGGGTGTAGTACGACCAGCAACCAATACCGTCCAGTGTTTGATGAGCGTGGATCGAGGGATGATCTTCAACAGAAGCAGGTCAAAGAAGCATCGCCTTCTGATTCTGCTGAAGGAAGACATGGTAGTGGGGAAGATGGAGGCATGACGCACCGAGTGCCAATGGTTCACTTTCATCGGTACCAACTGATTGCTAAAACGGTCAAATGGTTCCTGGCCTTCCAGCGCCATACGCCCAAGTATTCGTTCCCAATCGATAGCACATTGTACTCAAAGTGCTTGATCCTGCGTGTGCTGAGTGAGGACCGTATCCGTGAGCTGGCAAAAAGATGCGAAGCTGAATGAGAGGAAAAATGGGAAAGGATGGATAACGTTTCATAATAAAAACGGACCATTTTTCTTTTTGTATCATACCATTATGACTGGGCATGCTCGAGCCCCCGAAAGCTACTCAATGCGATCATATGTTAGGTTTACGAGGCATGCAACAAGGGCGGGGAGAGGGCGCGAGGGAATGGTCTTTTTCATCCGCATTTGACAGTGCGTCGAAGGTGGTGGATGCAAGCACGGTCGACTTTGATTGGCGCATTGAAGGAGTAGCGGAGAAACAGTTAACCAACAATAGGAGAGCAATTGAAAACGAGATGACTGACACGCCTACAACAAAAAACCTTGTGCCTGGAAGGCTTTTCTGTACCTTAAGGCGTTTTGTCTTTTGTCTTTTTTTCTTTTTCATTCTTTGGTCGCATTGAATCCCTCACCTTGACATTACACCTCTTTTCATCTCACTCTCTCATTTCTCCTCCCCTCCTCCTCCTCTTTCTCATTCTTTCATTCTTACCCCCCTTCACATCACCCTTTGCTTCCGCACTCATTCCCTAACGAGACAAAACAATGGGACCTCCTAAAGGAGACGAAGCTGCAGCCCTTGCTGTTTCAACAGACTCCAAGGCCGAACTGGGCTCGATCGAAATTCAGGAGGGCGAGGACACCACCAAGACCTTGACCAGGCGTGAGATCCAGGGTTGGTACGTTCTGCTGTTCTTTGGTTCCTCTCGTTTTTCCTCCCACGGCTGAATGAGAAGGTTGTGGAGGGAGAGGGATCACAAGCAGCATTTCTTTTATTTGTTTTGTTTGTTACCTTTGTGTTCAAAGGTGCTGCTGCCATTTTTAAAAGAAAGCTCCAAAAAAGACTCACGCCGTTCCACATGACAATCCCCTTTGTGGGACCACTCCACTGTCTCTCTACTCATGACATTTTTGCCAATGACCCAATGAACCGAATCTATCCTACAGGTTGGCCTACTCTGCAGCTGTAAGTCGAGGGCTCTTATTGATCTGGGGAGTTGTGGGAGGTTTTGTGGAGGAAGATATATACAATAAAAGAAAAGAGTCCAAGAAGGAATGTAGCGGAAGTATGAGTGGGGTATAGAGAGGACACGGAGCTTCCTGTACAGCTAAAATTGACTGGATCCGAAGGATTTTAGGATTGGCGTCCCGATACTTTTTGTACTCCTCCTCCTCCTCCTCCATCTCACATGCTTGTAAAATCGAGCCCATCAACAAAAGGCCAGAACCTAGCCTGGACTTTATAGCTCTCTCTCTCTACCTAACTCCGTGCTGTATAATGAAGTCAATCAGGCATGGTGTTACAAGGGATTTTACTTTTGTGATTTCTGAGAGCATAAGGAAGAAAAAGAGAGAGAGAGAGAGAGAGAGGAATGTAGAACCTACATCGTAGCAAACCAATACTGGAAGGTTTTTTTACTCTCTCGTCTTACTTGAGAAAAGAACTCTTACTCCAGTTCCATGGAGCCCCAAGGAATGAACTTTTTACTGATTCTCACCCATCTTTTGTTTTCCCAACTTTTAACAATCAACAAAGGCTGAGCCGTACAGTGTCGTAGGTGTATCTGCTCTGTTACCGATCATTCTCGAAGCCCTGGCTAGTCAGTACGGTTACATGAATTCTGACCATACGATGAAATGTGACACGGTAAGTTCAAACTCATGTTCACACATTTTCAATTTAGGGGGGGGGAAGGGGCGTGCTTGGCCCTCATGGGTCTTGTTTGTGGAGAAAAAGTGTAACGTATACTGCATAAGGGGGGGGATACATTTAAACAATTTTTGCATCTCACAAGCCTTTTGGTGCGCCAGCAGAGTGCTCTCAACCTTCTTTGTGCTAAACGCAAGCTTAACATGGGAAAACTAACCTTAATGTCTTTCCCTCCACTCGTTTTCTCTCTTTTATTTTTAACGGTCTCTCTCTATCTACGTCCAATGTTCTCCGTACTTCTATTCCTCTTCGTTTCATTTTTTTTTGTAGCAAGAGGTTGATTATCAGGTATGAGGCACATTTCTCGTCTGTGTGTATTCTTGTCCAACCTGAATTTGTTCCTCAAATTCACCAGTGCTAATATACTTTTTTTGTTGTTGTGTTCTGCTACTTTTCTCTTGTAGTGCGATGTAAAAGTTGGCGGCCTGTGGATCGATACGGCGTCGTTCTCGCTGTATTGCGTGGCAATTTCAGTGTTCCTGCAAGCATTAGTGTTCATTTCGACAGGTGCTCATGCTGACCACGGCAGGAACCGCAAGGCGTTCCTGATGATGTGGGCCATCGTTGGCTCGATTTCAACGGCTCTCTTTGCGGCGGTCGTCAATGCTTCAATGTTCTGGGTGGCTGGTTTGTTGGTGATTGTCTCGAATGTGGCGTTTGGCGCTAGTTGGGTCCAGTACTATGCATTTATCCCGGCAATGGCGCGTGTGCATACCGATACGCTGGAAGCGCAGCAAAAGGCCGAGGCTGGTACTGGCACATGGGAGAACTTTGAAGAGGTGCGCGACCGGGTTGCCAACACGCTCTCAACACACTCGATGGCAGTCGGTTATGCCGTGGGTGTGACCTTGCTGATTATCGCAGCCGGCATCACCCTCGCGCTTGGCAAGACGACCTATGCGATGCAGTTGGGTGTGGCCCTCACGGGCGTGTGGTGGTTCCTGGTCTCGGTGACGTTTGTGTACAAGTACATGCCCTCGATCCCTGGCGAGCCATTGGGTCACAAAGTCAACCTGCTGGCATACTCGTGGGTACGTCTTTACAAAACATTGCGCCAGGTACGCTCGCTGTCCGAGACGTTCAAGTTCTTGGTGGCGTGGTTTATCCTGTCAGACGGCTACTCGACCATCATCTCGTTGGCCATCTTCATGGGCCGAAAGAAGTTCTTGATGAACGATGTGGAGCTGATGATCGGTGCCATTGTCGTGCCCTTCTCGGCCATGGTTGGCTCGTACATGTGGCTGTTGATCCAGCGCCGCTTCGGCCTGTCGTCGAAGCACATGGTGCTGGCCATCTCGACGGCTTATGTGGTCGTGCCAATCTATGCGATGGTGGGCTTTAGTGATGTCTTTGGCCTCGTCCACAAGGTCGAGGTGTGGCCCGTCATGGTCTATTTCGGTTTGATGCTGGGCGCCATCCAGTCGTACTGCCGTGTCCTCTTTGGTACGCTTGTCCCCAAGGGCCACGAATCCGAGTTCTTCTCGCTCTATGGCATCACAGACAAGTCGTCGTCCTGGCTCGGCCCTCTTATCACTGGCGCGATTATCGCCCATAACGATACCCGTTACGGCTTCATTTTCCCGCTGTGCATGATGGTCGTCCCACTCTTCATCATCGCGTGGATCGATGTCGACAAGGGTATCAAGGAAGCCGAGCGCTTTGCCCAGAACCATTCGGACGCAAAGGACGGTATGTAGTATAGAGAAAAAAAACGACAACAAACAACAAGCGTGTCCAGTCAAGCTCTTATTTTTTATTTTCATTGTAAAACTTTTTTTGCCAATTCCATTCCTTAATGCCTTAGTATTGCTCTTTATATATTGTAAAATGTCTAATAAACCTTTGTTACCAAAGGTGTGTTTGATGAATCCACAGATGCAGAGTTTTCTTTATACACAATAGTACCAATACCTTTCTCCGTCTGTATTTTGATTTTTTTTATGTGTGCTCCATATACTCATCTGTACATTTTGTAATGGCATGTCCAGCACACAAAAGCCTCAGGCACGTGTCCACTGTAGTCAAGTTTATCATTACACAAGAAAAACCATGTAGTGATAATAGGAAATGCCAGCTACAGATATCCTGGTATAGTGTAGCGATTCGCTCACTCATTAAAAAGATCTTTGTAGGCCCTACGGTACTTTGGGAAGACGCCTTTCACTAGTGTTAATGCAGTAACGTTTCCCACTGCTGTGGTAAACGAGAAAGAAGAATAAGAGTATGTATGAGGGGTATAGCTGGAGGCAGGGTTCATACAATGGATTATGACAGCTTACACAGCAATTTCCATCTTTGGAAGAACAACGTGGAGGTGCGTGTTTGGTGTCTTGGCAGCGTTAACTGAGCTTAAATGCATTTGCACCTTTCTACCTTCCAGAAATTTCATTCTTTCAATTCACTCATTCAACTCCTCATTAGCATTTTCCCTTTACACTACACCTGTCTAGGATGAAGCTTTCATTCTGCTCGGCAGGCAGGTCACATTGGAGCGTAGCAAGGCTCGCTCTCGCCTCTATCCTGACATTGTCTATTTTCCACAACCACCTATTTACCCCTGTAGCGGCCTTTGGGTCGTCGTCGTCGAATCGAAACAACAAGGTGCTTCTCAAGGATGTCAAGACGCTGACACTTCGCCAGGGCAAGCAGACGACGTTCCGGCGGACATATGCAGTCCCCCAACTCAAATGTGTTGGTGGCAACGCAAAAAGTAGCGGCTTTCGCCCGGATGTCGTCCAGTGTACCAATATGGGCTCAGACGGTGTCGATATTCAGTGGGAGTGCAAGGCCGACCTACCGGATAACATGAGGTTTGGTGAGATTGAAGTCTTTTGTGAAGGTACGAAGAATCAAATAAGAAAAAAAATAACACTCTGGGTAAAGAGGACATTCTTTTTCTCTATTTGAGAATCTTGTTGTTTAACTGATTTTTTTCTCAACATCATCAACACAAAATAGGTTATGACTACCCAGAAGACCCATACGTTCTCAAGGGTAGCTGTGGACTGGAGTACACTCTCCAATACACTGGATACTCTGGTGGCGGTAGTCATTGGGAAAGCGGCTATGAACCCTTTGATGCATGGCGAGCAAATAGTACGTTCAGATGAACTGTTAAATGGTGGACATGTAAATGTAAAAAGAGTTTGATCGTGTTGAAAAAAACTTATCACCTTGCTAATGATCATCATCTTATCATTGCTTGCATTTCTCTCTCGCTCTCTATCCTATACAGTGAAAAGACAATCGTTTGGTGATATGTTCTTCTCATTGCTGTCGTTCGTGCTCGTCGCCATAGTCGTCATCTCTATCATCTGCTCGTGCATTAATCAATCTTCACGCCCTAGAGATGACCCCCCACCGCCCTATCATCCTACTGATCCACGCTCTGGTGGTGGCGGTCCAGGATTTGGCGGTGGAGGGGCACCACCACCTGGCTACTACAAGTCTACGGACACATCATCTTCTGAAGGCGGGTTCCGGCCGGGTTTCTGGAGTGGCGTTGGTCTGGGAGGTGCTGCAGCCTACTTGGCTGCATCTGCTGCCAACCGCGAGCGAGAACGCGAACGGCAACGGGAATACGATTACTTTGCTCGTTCTGGAGGCGCAGGGCCATCGACAGGCGGTTATGGAGGATATCGAAGTAGTGGAATGCCTTCCAGGACTTCGTCTTCATCATCCAGTTCTGGTACACGAACAGCCACAGGATTTGGTGGCACGCGTCGCCGGTAGAAAGGGAAAAAAGAAAAGAAAAGAAAAGAAAAAGGTTATTGTCCAACATTTCGATTGTAGCCACACTTCAATACATCGCATATGTCCCTTTTATTACAAACGCTGAGCGTCCCTTCTCGTCGTTGGGTTGTGTTCCCTATGTTTTGGTTGGTATATCGAGATGAAAAAACGCGTTTTCAATGTACTACCAACCATAACCTATTGCATGATTTTGATTCACAGGGACTATGACTGGTAACATATGGCAGGATATACCAAGCGCAAAAGAACGGGTGACAATTGAAGGGCGACAAATATACACTTTGACGCTTCAGACGCCTAGGAGAATCTTACGATTAATAGAGTTTACGTTTACATGCCATAGCAATAAGGGTAAGGTAAGAATAAGGCACCCTATATCTGAATGTTGGTGAGATGGTGTACGTGAAAGAGTGTGAGATAGGTAATCGAAAAGGAGTGGTCGAGGCCTTCCTTGGAATCACGAAAGCGCAGCAGGGAGAGGATTATTTCCACTAGTCTTAGCCTCAGCTGTTGTGGTATTTTGTGTTGAAACCCAAAGGCCCATGTTTATGTGTTTTCTTTTTTTCTTTTTCTTCAATGTAATGTACAAAGTGGAACGCATGCCAAGAATCACAGTCTCTGGACAACTTTCCATTGGGCATGCTGTATGGAAGGGCTTTCATCTTTCTAGCAAATAGATGATACCGAGTATTTGTTTCTTTATCATTTTCCAGGGGGTTAGGGTCAGAGGAGGTACTACGACGATCTGGTCAGCCACCCATGCGGAAAGAGCCGACAACTCTATGAAAAGGACGGCTGTTGCCAAGGCGAGTGCGTAACTACAGATGGTCGATCTCTCTACAGTGGAGTCGAAAGAATGCTCCCCTTTCTTTTCAGAGCAACGTGAAGAAGAAGAAGAGGAGGAGGCGAAAAAAAGAGATAAATACTCGACATATCAAATTTAAAGAGCATTGCAAAAAACCAGTTTGGCACAACACGTTGCGCGATTGTGCGCTCAGAATTCATACTCCCAATCTCCCTTTTTTTCTCCCCCTCTGTCTCTGTACCGCCATTGCCAGCTTAGCCATTGCAACATTCATCCTTTCTTCATATAATTGAATTTCACTCCTCCTTTCATTCTTTGCAAAAGAGGTTCGACTGCTACTTTTCTGTGGCATAGTCCATTTCTATCCCTTTTTCCCCTCCTCTTCCCCCTTTTCTCAGCTCGTTGTCACCTTCTCATTTTAACACCATGGCTGGTGAGCACTTTCAGGGGACAGAGCAGGGCCATGCCCTACAGGATTTACGCCTCCGCCGTTCCATTTCGCATCAGCACAATCAGGAACAGGTCGATGCCATGCATGTCCAGGCACCCGATGCTGCCAAAGCGTCGTCCCAGAGCCGTGCTCCAACGAACTCGCTGGCCATCGCCTTTCGTCAGTTGGGCACCATGCTGAAGCGCAATACCATTCTTCAGGTGAGCATAACTAGCCCTTTTTAATTTTAAACAATCACCAAACACAGAAGCGTAGCACACAGTCTAGCTCTTTGCCACTTTGTCTCTGAAACCGCTAGTGTTCTTGGCATTGTTAGACTAGTGGAGAGGAAGGAAGGGGGAGGAGAGTGAGATGCCTAGTTGGTAGGGCTTTTGTGTGTGATCGAAGGCCCTCCCCATCCCCTCACCTGATATTTTCCGACTGTCGTGGAACGTGCGCAACGCATACGTCTCTTCGGAATATTAAGTGGCATATTCGATCATTTTGTAAACCATGTACCACCCTAACCACCACCACCACCCCTTTTACTTAGATCCGTTACCGCCGTTCAACGTTCGCTCAGACCCTCCTGGGTCCAATTGTATTCCTGTTCCTGCTGTGGGTTCTCCAAAAGGCAGATACGGCACGTCAGCTGCGGTCCAACTACCATCCAGAGAGCTGGCCTCTCCCCGGCATCACCAATTGCCAGGGCCGCACGCCCGAAAGCCCCTGCATCAACCTCATGTTCACACCAGACACTCCCGAAGTGCGCCAGATCCTAGAAACAGTCAACAGTCGCAACCAGGTCCGCGAGCCCAAAGTGTCGTTTCAGTTTGAGCAACCATGGACAGCCGCCAACCTAAATTCGGCACCCGATCGCACTTTTGGCTTTGTGCCTGTGCCAAACACCGACTTTATCTATCAATATGGCATCCAGTTCCCCAACACTACCCGTTTCGGCGTCGAGTTTTCAATCGTCGATGGACCACCAAAGAATTACCGCTACCAGACCTGGTTCAACTATACTTCAGACTCGAATCAGACGGATCCCTTTGGCGACTCTTTGCTCTCGTTCACACGTGCGGTTGATGAGGCCATTATGATTGTGTCAGGAGCACCGACAGCTGAATTGGACATTCGACTCAAGGATTTCCCCAAGGTGCCCCCAGCGCGTGCAGCCGACGAAATCATCATGTCGCTGGGACCCATGTTTTTCTTTGCCTCCATGATGGTGATCTTCATCTGTGTCCTCAACCAGCTGGTGGGCGAGAAGGAACTGCATCTGCGCCATAGTATGCAGATGATGGGCCTCAAGACATTGGTATACTGGCTGTCGTGGTGGATCTCGAATGCGGTCCTGGTGGTCATTTCTGCAATCGTGCTGTCTGGGTTTGGCGTTGCCTTTGGATTCGATGCCTTCAAAAACAGCCATTTCGGAGTGCTCTTGATTTCATTCATCCTGTTTGGTTTGGCTATGGTCACCATGGCATTCTGGCTGACAACAATGGTCAAGGCGAGCCGTACAGCCATCTTGATTGGAATTTTCCTCTTCATTATCGGTCTCTTGTTTGAGAGTATGGTCTTCTCGAACCCCTTTGTCGGATATATCTGGTGGGATGAAGGCACCGATCCTGTCGCCAAGTACAGTAAGTTTCATTTTTTTTTGGAAAAAGAGCGTTTCAAATGATGGAGCTGCGGGTATAATGATAAGAACAGGCTTCGATAGCACGTACACATATTCTAATGCTTCCTTGTGTGTGTGTGTGTGTGTGTTTGATTTTATAGTCATGATGTTCCTCCCATTCTTCAACTTTGGCAAGGTGTTTTTGGACCTTTCCATGCTGTCGACCGGACGATACGATATCTTGACGGATACATATGTGCCAGGTCCGGGCTTTAAGTGGTCGGATCTGTACAACCCCATTCCAACGATGTATACGCCAACCTACGACGAATATCGGACGCGTCACCCAGATGTGCCAGCACCCATCCAATCCTGGTACCTGCTGTTGATGAACATTGGTTTCTTTGCCGTCTTGACACTCTACTTTGATCAGGTGGTGGCGGATGAGTATGGCAATCGACGCCACCTGCTGTTCTTCCTTGATCCACGATTCTATGGCTTCAGATTCAGGATGCTCGGTAGCGGAGCCTCCGAAGCCGAGTGGATCGAGCAACAGAAGAAGGACAAGGAGCGACGGGTAGCCAAGCTGCTCCGGAAGAAGAACCGCGATCACTTGGATGACATGGCACTTCAGGAGGATGAGGACGACGACGTCAAGATGGAGCGGACGCGTGCATTGGACAGCCAGGTGCAGACACAGGCGCGAATTGTGCACTTGCAAAAGATCTTCCGACAGTCCATGTTCCGCTCGTCAAAGCTGGATAAGATTGCTGTCAAGGATTTATGTCTGACGTTGAATGAGGGCAGCACCATGATCTTGCTTGGTCAGAATGGCGCTGGTAAGACCTCGTCGATGAACATGTTGTCAGGCTTGACAAAGGCGTCCGGTGGTGATGCATTGTTCTATGGATGGTCCATGAATCAGGATATGCCTCAGATCCGCAGCATGATGGGCGTGTGCCCACAGCACGACATTTTGTTTGACGACTTGTCGGCGCTGGAGCATATTGAACTGTATGCCGGCTTGAAGAACGTTCCAGCAGCCGATATCCCGGCCCTGGCCGAAGAGCGGTTGAAGGCTGTCCGTCTGTGGAAGGTCAAGGACCGGATGTCGCGCACATATTCCGGTGGTATGAAGCGTCGTCTGTCGATGGTGATTTCGACACTGGGCGATCCAAAGATTATCTTTATGGATGAACCAACAACAGGCATGGATCCCGTAAACCGTCGAAATGTGTGGTCGTTTATCGAAAAGTTTAAGAAGGGCCGTATCATCGTTTTGACCACCCACTCGATGGAGGAGGCTGATGTCCTTGGTGATCGCATCTGTATCATGGCTCATGGTCGACTTCGGTAAGGCTTGGTCGTCCCATATACACCCTTTTTGCATTATTTAATTTTGGCATATTGTATGTATGCAGCCAATTTCTCACTCTACCTATCCCTTTTTTCAACAAAACAATAGGGCTATTGGCAACGGTGTTCACCTGAAAAACAAGTTTGGATCAGGCTATCGCGTCAATTTGGTGACGGAACCAGCCACGACGGACAAGGTCAAGTCTGTGATTGAGAGGATGATTCCTGGAGCCGAATTGACGGATGACTCGGCAGGTGCACTGATCTATCAGCTGCCGGCCGAAGCGACACCCATGATCCCAAGCCTTGTCCGTTGGCTGGAGGGCGTTGATGCTGGTACAGGCGGAGGTAACAGTCTGCCGTCTTCGTCATCGACGGCATCATCTTTGTCCAGTAAGCAGCAGCAGCATGCAGCAGCAACCATCGGCGCCTCGCCGCCATCGCTAGAGTTGCCGGCTGAGGCGTCAGAGACCCTGATCCAAGGCTGGGGTATCTCGCAAATCTCACTGGAGGATGTCTTCTTGCGCGTCATCCGCGACGCCAACCCACAGGGTTATCTCGGCTATGAGGTCACTGGGGCTGAGGCAAAGGATGAAAACAAAAAGAAGAACAAGAAGAAGCAAGACAAATAGAATAGAATGTTCATCCGTTTTGTTAGATATTTTCCTTTTGTCTTTACTTAAAAAAGAAACGATGTTATACGCCATATATAGTATAGTAAGGAAACGAATTGTCGCTACAGCCCTTACTCTGTCTGCCTCTCCTCTCTCTCTCTGTCTCTCCATTATGCAGCATTAAAGAAAGAACAAACCAGTATTCCCCGGATTCAGTCCTTTCCGCCATTTGGAAGCTCTTTTATTTTTATCCGAGATTAAAAAAATCTTGGGCATTCAAAACGGATAAAACGGACAATGGAGCGATAAAATGTTGATCCATATCACAAGGTCATCTGCTGCAGCGAAGGAAATATAGTTATTGACAATGGTAAATGCACGCAAGTGCCAGAATAATAAAGCCAAATTGTGACCATTTGGTCCACACCCATAATTGATAATGTTTCCACAGCCATTGTTTTTTTCAGCAGGCAACTTGATAATAAAAACGATTCATATAACCAAACAAATGTTTTTCTGGCAATCTTGATTGTTTAGGACTTTTTCACTTTTTTCTTAAATTCAGAGAAAGATAATAGTACTACATATAAAAAGACAGGGAAATAAAAAATAGAGAGAAAACAATGTACAAATAAAAGGAGTGTGCGATTCTTCGAAATGGAAGAAAAAAATTACACGGAGAAAAAAGATAGTATATACCTCTTTTATAATCCCATAGGCATGTGGGGGTGTCGATGGTGGTGATAATGGTGATAGGGCTGGAACATCATGCCGCGTCCATCGAGTCTCGCGCCCTCCATCTCAAGCTGGCGCCACATCTTGCGGACCTGAATGACACCGTACCGGTCCATCCATTGCCAATGTTGGATCATTGCCTCGACCTTCCAGCACCAAAGTGTGAACCATACAATGCCATAGACGGCTCCAATGGCTGCTCCTACCAACACCTGCGCGACCGTATGCCGACCGAGCCGGACACGCGACCACACCGCCGACCATGCGTACAGCTGCAACAACAGGATCAAGAACCACTGTCCAAATGCACCTTGGTCGGGCTCCATTGTCAGAATGAGTTGCAGTGAGATGTAACACACAAAGAACGCCACCAGCTGTGCATGGCTTGACGGCATTCCATAGTCAACTCTCAACAGAATCTTGCGCCGATGTCGGTTTTGAAGCCGAAGCCGCTTGATCTTTGGTCTCGTTGCTGTTGTTGTTGTTGTTGTTGTTGCCGTTGTTGCCTCTGTGGTGGATGTGGTGGTGGTGGTGGAGCTAGAAGTAGGAACCTTGGATTGTGATAACATGGCCTTTTGCTCTGCATTGTCATTGTCGACGAATTGCTGCTGAAGAGATGTGGCCGGTGCAAGAGTCAGAGTGGGCGATGGAGAGCGCACAATGTTGTGTATCTCTGACTTTGACAAAGAAGATGGCCCGTTATCCTCGTCGACTAGAGGCTCCGTCAAGGAAACGATTTCTGTTTCCCACGCTTCCAACTGTGCCTGCATGAGCAAAGTATCATCGTCCAAGTCTGTACAAGTGGTGGTAGACAGCGTCATGCCTGTGGCTCCAGAGGTCAAGTCTCCTGCTGCAGTCGTTGTGGAGCTTGTTGCCTTTGGAGTGTGGCCGCCAGTTATCTTAGCCCTAGGTGACGATGATGTAGAGACCGAGGGCGGTGGGGCTGTGATTGGATCGTTTGCTGTATACACGTTCATGTCATCTTCATCCTCCACTCTTGCTACATAGGGACGCGGTTGGCGAATGATATGTTTAAGACATTTGGCTATTATTTTTCGACGTAAGGAGGGGAAAATATTATGAGTGATCGCGATCGCAGGTACTCTTTCTGAATTCTAAACCGGAGCAATTATCGCCGCCTAAATCCGTTAGTTGGGGGCGGATCGATAGAATAATCTAAACCATGCTATCATCCAAGAACAACTACACAGGCTAAACAAGTTTAGAAAATTCCAACCCCTATTGGCGATGAAAGGTCAATCCACGACTTTGCAATCGTCATGTGTGAGGGGAGGGGGGAGGATGATTTTTGAAAATGAACAACCAAGAATTGCGCAAGGGGCGACTTGAGGCGAAGAGAATTGTGCAACTAAACTCAGGCAACCCCCCTCCCTTCCTGGAACAACGACTTACCGAGGACAGCACAAGAGAGTGCTCCTGTACCAAAGAAGAGACAGTGTAGAGTGCGGAGATAGATGATCGTGATAAAAGTACATGTTGAGACAATGTATCGCGTACGTTCAAAAGACGGCGATCGCGAGAAGGACATTGACTCGTAGAGTGAAATGGAGAGAGCTCCGAGGACAGACCCTTGGGGCGGACGGGGTGGCGCGTCTGATCGCTGGCCTGGGGTCTCTGAAGAGACCGAGGATGAGGTTGGGGTTGCAGATGTCAACAGTGCCTCATCGTAGATGTCACTCGTTGTCGGAGCACTGGAGGGTACGTCTGTAGGAGTCATTGGCGTAGGAGCAGGTGAAGCTGTCGACAGATCGGCGCATGTCCCTGAGGGTGCATGGAATGTCGTCATATGTGTGTGTGTAGCGGAACTATGTTGTATCCAGGCGAGTGGAGTTTGATTGCGAACAATAAAGCCTGGTATCGGCGGATAGTTGTTTTTGCAAGCAGCAACTGAACCAAAGAGTCTTGTCAATTAGGTGGGGAAGAAGGCACTTGCACCCCTATCGTGGATGTTTCGAGACCACAAACAAAAACAACAAGCAGGATGTGGGGGAGTGGGGTATTAAGGTACACACACTTGTTTTGCTTGTCGGTCGAGAAGAAAGAGCGTGTGCCTAGGGTGTAATTTTTCCTACCCCTCTGAGGGCAGGCAGGTGAATAGGCAAAAAGGCGGGAAGAACGATGTTGCGGACAGTGAATGGACTTGTGGCGGGCAATGTCTCTGTCTGTGTCTCTGAAAAACTGCTTCTGTTACTCAGGCTGAATTGATGCAAAGCATGCGAAAATGAAGAAGGAGGGTGAGAAAGAAGCACGAGTAGGAAAAGAAAGAGTGAAATGAGCAATGTTTGAGAAGGGTAGAGGGGATAAAAAAGGGTCAGCAATAGGAAACCCTTCGCAGAAGAATGGCACACTCATTTTGCACGGGTAAAAAGGGCAAGCAATGTTTGTGAGAGTTTCCTCCTTCCCGTCTGGATCACATGACTGACTCTGAGTTCAGTGGCGGTGATCAAAAAAGAAGAGAAATGGTCTGTCTGTTTGTCTAATGTATTTAAACTGCACAACTGGACAGACAGGGAAGGAGGAGGGAGCATGCAAGAGAGAGAGTGTGTGTATGAATGTGTTTAAAATGTTGGACTTCTCTTGCTCACGCTCTGTTCAGGAGAGAGAGAGAAGGAATAGAAACACTAGAAAAGTAACCGTTGTCCATGAGCAATGTGCTGCAAACCCACGCCCACGCTCACTTTTTTCGTTTATTTTTTTCTCCGGCGGATGAAAATTGATTCAATTGCAGTGAACATTTTTGACCCTGACAGCAAAGTTGGTAGATGGGTATTGCAGCATTTCCCACTGTACCTACAGTGTGTAGAGTAGAGTAGACTGACTGACTGGCCGGCTGGCTTTGGCTGAGGTAGATTGGCCACTCTAGTTGGGTATGAAAGAGAGAAGGGTACTTACCACGAACCAGCACTATGACTGAAGCCTACTGAAGCTTCTCTCGCACCTGCCTGCCTGCCTGCCTTTTCACCTTTTGTTGCCGCTATTGCTGCTTGTGCTGCTGCTGCTGCAGCTGCCTTGGGTTGTAACCATAGTCGAGCTACCCAATACTCATTCCAACATAGCCACCTCATCACCCATTCAGCGACATCGTTCCTTCCGTGGAGACTATGATCAGTCTACCTAGCCGGGGTTCACACTAGACCGCTCTGCTACTGGCTCTGACTTGTGTGGTCGTCTGAATCGTTCTTTCCTTTCTTTCGGTAGCTCGCTGAAGTGGAACAACTTGTTCCCCTTCCCCACCTTCCCTCTCTCTTTCTGTCTGTCACATTCAGCTCCAAGGATCAACCTTCTCCCTCCCTTTCCCTTCTTTCTCCCATCCATTCCATTCATCCCCTACCCCCACCCCTCTCGACGGTTGCCACCTACCCTACCCTTACTCATCCCATCCAACGGACATCCTTCTCTTCTCACCTCTCTCTTGGTATACCTACCCTCTCTCTCTCTCTCACTCACACACGTGCCTACCCTGGCCTGAGCCTCTCACTCCTCAATCCCTTTACCGCATCCTTCTCTTACCGTCATTGCTGCCTCCAGGCTAGAACCGCACAACCTCAACAACAACCACTCATTCCACCCCTCCAACCCTCTCGCCATCATTGCTCGACTCTACCCCCCAAGCTCGTAGTAGCTTCAATTGGCCCACCATGCTGGGGTGCAACATGCTGGGGTCCCAAGCCATGAGGCAGATTATCATCATTGGCTTCGTGTGCTTTGGAACAGTCGGCATGTTTAATGCAATCTCCAGTGTCGGCAATGCAGGCAAACATAATCCCACCAATCAGAATCTGGCCATCACCTCGTCGTCCATTGCCTACATTGTCGGCTTCCTGGTCTCTGGAGGCTTGCATAACATGCTCGGCCCACGTCCGTGTATAGCCTTTGGTGGTCTGACATTCATACTCTACGTCGGTGCCATGCTCTTGGCTGGCGATAAAGAAGACTCTCCATACCCGCCTCTTGCTGGTATCCTACTGGGATTTGGTGGAGGCCTTATCTGGGTCACACAAGGTGCCATGATGATGTCGTATCCCACCGAAGATAACAAGGGCAAATACATTGGCACATTCTGGGCCATCTTCAACCTCGGCGCTGTCGTTGGCTCGGTGCTTCCTCTCATCATGAATAGTAGGCCCGGCATGGATCCCGACGATTTTTCGACGTCGACCTACCACGTTTACATGGTCATCATGGCCGTTGCAACCTGTCTATCCATGTTCCTTGTTCGCCCATCCAGTATCGTAAAGGATGATGGCGAGCCTGTTATTGTTACAAAGTTTCAAGGCGTCCGTGCGGAGGCCGTGGCCATCCTGTCCGTCTTTTGCGACTGGCGTATGCTGTTGCTCATCCCAGCATTCTTTTTCTCCAACTTCTCGTACACATACCAGTTCAACGACTTTAACGGCTCATCATTCAACATCCGCACCCGTTCGCTCAACTCGGTTTTGTTCTGGATCACACAAATTGTCGGTGCCTTGGCCATCGGTTATGTTCTCGATCGAGCTCCGTATCGTCGCCCAAAGCGTGCCATGTTGGGTCTCACTCTCATCCTCCTGCTGTTTATGGCCACTTGGATCGGCGCCTTTGTCACCCAGGTCAAGAACCAGTTTGAACGCAACCAGTTCCCGCACAAGCTACTTGACTACGAGCACGGCATCAATTACACAGGGCCCTTAGCTGTATATGCCATGTTTGGCTTTTGCGATGCTGCCTTTGCTTGTTTCTGTTACTGGTTGATGGGCGCACTCTCCAACAAATATGACGATCTGTCGAGATATGCAGGATTCTTCAAGGCTATCCAATCGCTGGGCAGCGCTGTCGCCGCACCACTGGACTTGGCTCAGACGCCATTGATGGTCTATCTAATCACCAACTGGGTACTCTGTGCCATCTCAATGCTCGCAATGTTTCTCGTGTGCAGGACGATCACCGATACCACCATCGAAGACGACGACTCGGCCTCGTATTATGGCGATTCGATTGCTGACGGAGATTCATATGAGGACGGCCCACGCTCTATTGCTGGTGCAACCGAGTATGAAGGCGAATCAGCCGCCTCGAGGCCATCCTCTGTAGCTGAAGGCAATAACAACAACAACAACAACAACAACAACAACAACAACAACAACAACAATGGAGGCAACAACGATAATACAGAAGGAGACGTACTGGCAGCAGATGGTCGACGGAGGCGGAGGTCCGTTACATCAGAACGGACAAGGTCACGAGGAGGAACAGACGGAGAGTATGATGAAGAGGCTGCCATGGGTGGTGGCAATAGCAACAGAGCGTTGCATCGCCAAAGTAGCATGCCACAATTGCAGATAAGAGCAGAGTCGAGTCCAGAGAGAGCAGGAGCAGGAGCGGGATCGGCAGATGGAACTCCAGCTATGGCTGAAATTCGGTCATCATCCCACATCGCACTGCCAATGGCAGCCTTGCTTACTCGGACATCACCTGCATTATCGTCACACAACTACCCACAACACTACTCCGATATACCAGACAGCAACAGCAACATTTATCTGGCGCATCCACCACCAGCTCCCACTTCTTCGACATTACCATCAGTAGCCTCGCCCTATCCTTACTTGTATATACCACCAACAACCCAGGGCAATGACGGCAATAGTAGTAGACCGGAATTAGACGTGAGCGGAGGATTAGGAGGCATTGGTGGACCAAGCATCGTAAATGGGCTTGGAGGTCACGGCGGATATATGGGCATCGACGGCGCTGGTATTGCTGGTGTAGGCCCTTCAAACCTTCATCAGCATCATTTGCAGGTGCCATTGCCACATCAACCCCAGCAAGTAGCATCACAGCGCTCTAGTGTCGGATTGTTGTCGGCCACCACGTTTACGTCGAGCGAGGAAGAGGAGATGGATGACTTTGATACGCGGTCGATCCTGACAGTGTCATCGGCTGGCCGCGACTCGATCCCGGATATGGGCGAGATGTCGCCCTTCCCTTCATCCAGGGCTTCATTTTCACGGTCACCACAGCCATCGCCATCAGTAGCACCAGCAATTGGAGGGGGGCAGGGAACGTCATTGGCACCATTGCATCCACAATACCCGCCACATTTGTTCCCCTTCATGCCAGGAAGCGGTGGTAGCACTAGTTTGCAAGCGTCGTCTTCGTCATTGTCGTTTTCGGCAGGAGCAGCCAATAATGCCAGCAGCAGTAGTAGCAGCAGTACCAGCGCACACCCTCATGCGACACCAAACGCCACTCTGAATAATCACACTCTTCCTCGTCCACATTCGCCACCTGTATCAATATCGTCTCCATCATCGTCACCTATATCCTCACCGTCATCGTCACCGCCTTCCTCTCCACGTCTGAATCCCTCAACATAGAAAAAAGAAAGAAAAAAAAAGACATTTTTTCAATCCACAAAAGTTATTCTTATTTGTTGCTGAAAAAAGAATTTAATCTCTTTACCTATTCTTGACCTTCAAAAAGTGTACAACAATACTCCTCTTCCATTAAAACTCTTCAATGATAAATTATCATTGGGATTTGCTAATACTATCATAAAAGGCTTGGCTGCTGTGAAATTTGAAGTTTTACAATGCTTGTTTCCTTCTTATCCCCTTATTTCCTTTGTCTCCAACTCCTGTCATCTTGACACTCTGTTCCAAAAACTAAAGGTATCCTAAGTACTACAATAAGCTCATCTTCCATCCTCTCCCTAAGGAGAGATATTTCATTTGTGTCCTAGTGATGTTATTTCTGCATCATTAGCCAGTGACACCCAACCTATCCTCCTCCCAAATCTTGACCCATTTACGTACTCCCTCCCAAGAGCCAGGTGCAAAGCCTAGTTTATCTATGTTAATCTGTTAGTCTCGTATTTTTTTGGTACATAGCATATAACAAACTTTCTATGTGAACAGAGCTTATAAACGATTTGGAAGGCTGAACACTTTACTCCTACACAGACATCTACCAAGACTGATACTCTCTTGCACTGAGCATTGAGATCTATCGCACTAGCGTCGGACTTCTTGAAGCCGATATTAGTAAGTTCAGTGTGGCCGTTGTCTCTGTGGCAAGATTGGCCACAGTCTAGAAAGTCTCGTGGTTCAGGATCCGTTGACTACTGCACATCAATATTAACTGATATTACAAATTTGCACCTAGAGTACCAGATCGAAGCAAGCGAGTAAGCAAGGTATTTTTATACATTCATTTATTTTACCCGAGTATTCAAGAGTTTAGCTCTTACAGCTCACCCCATTATATATCTCTGTTTACTATAGTATTGAAAGCAAATATCATCATTGGATTGGACGTTTAAACTTGATCCCTTCCCATTCAGTCCTATATGCCAGTGCCCCAACTCAGACCAACAGACTTTGCACTTTGCAACTCTTCCTATGGGATATGAAAGACTCAAAAACGCTTTATTGAAGAGTGGACTAATGTCTACTTTTTTTCGCCTTGCGACGTTTCCTACCGTCAAATCAGTACTCGGGGTGAGTTGGGCCCTTTGTCTTGTGTCAGCAATGATATACATGTATAGTTATAATGAGGTACTGTCAGGTGCGTTGGGTGAATGGAGAAACGACGAAGTTATTTGTACGTACTTCACCAGGGACATTTAATCCTGTCTTGTAAGTATAGTATGTACCATTTTGTAGTTAGATTTATCCCTCGGACTCTGCTTCCTTTATATACAAATGGCACCTTACCGGCACTTTGAACATATTATACCTACCAGGTCAGGAATTGCGATTGAAAACAAGGACGCGATTTTGCCACCACTGTCATCACTTTCGATCAGTAGCTTCGTCACCTGATTGACAATAAATTCAGTTTGGGTCAAGAAAAATGATAGATTAGAACTCGACCGATGCAGATTGATGCTTGTACATTCTTCAGATATTTGAGGAGTGGCTTTCGCGTGATGTAGCCTTTGTCATAATCTGGATCCGAGCAAGGATGTGCTTGATGATGGTTCTAGTGAGCTATCCAGTTTAGCCTTCCTTGAAAGATCTAGCTACAGTTTTTTCATGGCAGTGGTATAATGTCCATTTTGAAGTAATTCCACAGCCAGGGAGAAATTAAGGAAATCTTGTTTCTGTTTACTTCGCTAATGTTGTTGCATATCAGCACTTTTGCTGTATGTGTTAATGCAGTATATCCCTTGCATGTAGTGCAGTTGTAGTTGCTCATGTTCGATTGTGCAGAGGAACAGCAGTGAGGGGGCGAGATTGGAATAAGTAAAATGCAAAGCTGATGTTTCAGAGGACTGATTTGCTGATCAAGCAAAGCAATTAACTGCTAATACTATAAGCTTGGACTACAGTTTGCGTACAAGCCCCTGTAATATTTTCAAATGGAAAACGTGTAGCAATGTCAGTTATGGTGCTGCATTGCGGACGAAAATGGAGACAATTGCCAGATAGAGTCCCTGGATCGAGATAGATGAATATATACCTTTTAAAACTGAGGTCGTCTCTTGTATGACTAACATAGGGCATTCAGGGGAAGCTTTGTCTATCTCTGTATACGTCATTTTTAGAAGTAGAATGTCCTTGACTACCACATTCTTCTTGTGACAAAAAAGTGTTATTCATGATTAGTCCAACAATGGAAAGAATGCGATTGTGGTCAATTTCTAGTACACAGGATACCTTGAGAATAGGGAAGAGGCCATCGCAACACAGTCCAAAGGTCAGCATCCTAGTCGCTGGTTGGCTCACTCCTGCAAGGACAGGACCCACCTTTGCGTTAAAACAAAAGAGAAAATGGTTTCCACTACTCTTCCCAATCTCAGAAGCCATACTCTGGATATTTCTCGAATGGACCATGTTATCATTGAAAGTTAATGTTTCTTTTACAAACTTGTCCAGAAAGTTAGTGATTGATATTCCTGGTGCAAAAAGACGTGCTTATGATTTCTTGATGTCGATGCCAAGATCACTTGGTTGATTTAAGGCACACTGTCATAACAGCACGATTGCACATTACAACATTGCAATAGCATTTAGACGAAAGAATGGTATTCGAGAAATATCAGGTTTATGGCATCACATCAGACACCACGCGTGACAACTTGCTACTGTCCTCCATCATGCAATGCCGCCCATTATATCTACAGTATCGCTCCGTATCGTACTTTTCATTTGTTCCCTCCAATTCTACTGTCCATTCTCAACTTCTGCCTATTCTCTCAATTCTCAACTGTTCCTTCATAATCGGTATGAGGGTTGAATTACAGAAATGCATTTTTGTTCAAAAATGGGATTTGAAAGTAGAAGAAGGAGAAGAAGAAGAAACACTGGTGAACATCTTGGTGATAGTGTACATACTACATGTTGCTCCTGCATGGCCTCTTTGGAGAATATATATTGTGCCCGTGAGAAATGAGTGAAACGATGTCGACATAACCCCCATTTTGGCGTTCAGATGAAGAATGTCCGTGTGAACCACGATTCCCACAGAGTATCCCAGCCCTCGGTAACTTCCTCGACTGTGAGTAGGAAGATATTCAGGGTGCCAAGGCACTCTTGTGGCCTGAGGCGCTTGTAGCGTCTGCAGTTGAGACGCGCAACGTGATTCCATTCTTTGGTGTCCTACCGAAGAGTGTACGAGAAACCTTGCTTCCTACAGAGTATTCCAACTCTTTCAATGAGTGACCTATCATCATGTATATATCTCTGATTGCTTTATATTTGGCTGTTGTCTTCCCACTAGACATTAAAATGAATACAAATCCTTTTAAGGTGAAGCAGACGATCTACACTTTAGAAGCTATGGCAAATCTGAAGCATGAGATTCGGTGGTTTGAAGAAAATCACGAAAGAACCCCGGAAGCGTTCTTCCTTAATTTCAGGATCTTCAATAAACAAGAGGGCCATATGCGATACTCAAGAGCCCTGCACAAGGCAAATTTAAGTGATTCAGAACGCGAATCATTGGACGAATTTTTCGAAGAGTGGAAGTGTACTGAGGGAGTGCATTTCTGGAAACAACGTAGTACCGGGAAGACCACAGAAGAGCCGGTAAGGACGGCGAATAGTCTGTCTAGTAGCTCCCACCAGCATTATGGGATCCCCCTGTCTTGTCAACCGATTTCCGAGCAAGACACAGAGAGATACCCTAATGACGCGTGTTCGGTCGGCACTACAACGGAATTAGCAGTTTCTTCGTCCTTCTCGCTCAAAGTGTCATCAACGGATGTGTGTTCTGTTTCAAAAAAAGAACCCCAAAAAAAGAAACCAGCTACAATTACCGATGAACCATGGGGCAAGTTAACCATGGATTTACATCATCTGGTAATTGCTTGCGGATCATCCTTTTGGCCATCATTTCTCGTATGTGGACGGATACTAATAAGCTTTTTGCCACCAAATGTTTACTCTAGGTCAATTCACGGCCACTAGACAACTTCACCACTTCCACTTCCAACATGCCGCCAGTCCAGAAACAGCTGTTTGATCATGCAGTTGCTCTGCTAAGAGAA
>JAAAIY010000208.1:0-53440 GCA_016098105.1 Actinomortierella wolfii
TCTCCTTCACCATTGTCATCCCATTGCTCTCTGCAAACTTATCGATTGACGACCTGAACTGACCCGACCTGACTTGACTTGACTTGACTTGACCCGACCTGACCTGACCTGACGGACGGACCTGCCTCTATGCTCTATTGGCTGTTGGCGGTGTTATCGTTTGTGTACCTGATTCATTATCATCATTATCGCCAACAACGACCTTCGCCGTCCACCCGTGTCACCACCTTTACTTCCCCTTCCCGACAACGGTTACCACAACAACAACAACAACAACAACAACTTAAACAGACCATGTTGAACGATGGTTGTCCTGACTGCAACGTAAGTTTCCTTTTGTATGAAAGATATTTTTATCTTTTATCTTTTTTTTTTCCCTTTTTCTTCCTCTTAATGCACTATCATACCTTGTACTCAGTGGATAATGAAAGAAGCCCAGGAAAGAAAAGTTTAGTGGATAGGCTGGTCAACCGATTGGGGTTCTATGCAGTAGAAGTGGGTCGCATGGGCGCAGGGGCACCACGCTAAGACGAGGCGGAAGTTTGGTGTGTGCAACCATCGCTCAAATGCAACTTGTGAGCAGAGCAACAAACAAACCACCCACACTACACAAACGGAAACCTGTCAGGAACATAGTTCTCAGGCACAACAAATCACGCTATCCGTCTCGGCTCCTTTTTGCCCCCATGGTCAATGCTCCTCTCCCCCCCCAGGAGTACTTCTCGTCTTCTTTTTTTGACTGTACCACTTAATGCATCATGCTCTATTCGGCCTCCGCCTGTTCGCCTGGCACCTCTCTGGGTGCTCTTCCATTCTCTTTTTTCGGACTCCATCTCGGACAAGAGGAATGAGATTCTAATTATATTGCTTCTCTCTCTCCTTGAATTCATTTCCATCCATTCTCTCTCTTACCCTCTTGCAGACCCCGTTGATGCGCAATCGTGAGGCAACAAGCCAAATCTGCGTTAACTGTCAACTGAACCCCCCTGCTGACGACGAGGACGAAGAAGAACGTTACAAACAGAAGCAGCAACGACTGCAAGACGAACAGCCAGAACCTTTTGCGACGCGTGACGAAGGAACCCTCTTTGATTCAGAGTCTGCTCCAGGTACGCCCAATACCAGCCAGGATCCATCCCTTGAACAAGTGCCACCTGTGCCTTCGGTCACTCCATCTTCAGACACTACCGCTGCCATGAACCCTTCCCCCGCCACTACTGTCACATCATCGACTTCGACAACCCCATTGCCTCCACCTCCTACCACGGCCCCACCAGCTCCCCTTCCTGGTGCTCCTAGCGCGCCTGTTCCGCCCCGACCAATGTCACCACCAAACCAATCCACGAACACTCTCCGCGATCATCGCGTATCTGTGCTGGACCCCATGATGGAGAATGTTCGAAAGGCATCATCACGTTCGCCT
This sequence comes from Actinomortierella wolfii, assembly GCA_016098105.1. NCBI lineage: Eukaryota > Fungi > Mortierellomycota > Mortierellomycetes > Mortierellales > Mortierellaceae > Actinomortierella > Actinomortierella wolfii. The sequence goes on from JAAAIY010000208.1 coordinate 1,424, forward strand.
ACTCCTCCTCGCCTTCCTGGTATGCCTCCTTCCTCAGAGCTGCCCTTGCCGCCAACGCCACAGCCACCAGCACGCTCATCGACGCCTCTGCCCCAGCCCCCAGCTGCCATGCCTCCACCAGCACCCTCCAAGACTGGTATTGTTCCTCCAGCAGGCCCTAAGCCTTCGTCGGCCCCCATTACTGGTCGCAGTGGCTCCAGCAGCCCAGCAGGCCCGCCACCACCGCCAAAGTCTGTACCCAGTGTGCTGAAGCGGGCAGCTCCAGGACTGGTAGCAGCAGCAGCGGCTTCGTTCAACAGCAGGGCTGCCGCGGCGTCGGCGACAGTGGTACCTTTGGCTGCCCCACTGCCACCACCGCCAGCGCAGGCACCTCCTGCAGTGGATCAGCAGCAGCCTGCGAATAAAACCCCTGAACCCGCCAGTGGAACTACAGGGGCAGATACAGCTGCAGCCGCTACAGAAACGCCAGCAGCCTCGTCCTCTTCTGCTCCTATCACCGTTTCTGTCCCTGGAGAGTCTGAGATGGCCGTTGAGCAATCTTCAACGGCGACCACAGAAACGGCTTCGGCAGCTTCATCCACTGCCACCTCCCCTGTGACGGCTACAGAAGGCGATCAAGACGAACTGGACCAAGAACAACTGATCAAGCAGCTTGAGCAAGTGCAGCCTGCGACCCATATCCCTAGTGAGTTGATGGCTGCAGCTGCGGCTGCAGCCACAACTACAACTACAGCTACAACCTCAGCCCAGCTTGTGGTGGAAGAGGTTGTGATTGAACAAGAGGAGGCTGAGCATCAATTTTTGCCACCATCTGACAAAAATGTGGAGCAGCAGGACGATGCACAGCAAGTGCCTTCGTCCTCTGGTGCTGCAGAAAACGACCAACAAGATGAGGATATGGAAGAGTACAAGCCATCAGAAGAAGAGCTTCGATTGCGACAGATCCAACGTGAGCAGAGCGAGCGTGCATCGAAGCTCATGGGTCAAAAGATGCTGCAGGGCTGGGCCATGCTGCAAGACCCTTGCCCAAATCCAACATGTTTTGCCGTAAGTAGAATTGTGTGATAAAAGGCGGAAATGGGGGTGGGTGAAAGAGAGAGAGAGCGAGAGCGATAGAGAGAAAGAGAAGAGATAGGGTAAGAGAGGGGACCGGGAACAACAAAGAGTACATGCGTGTGAGTGTTGTGAGTGTAAAGTAAGAGAGATGGGTGTGAGGATGTGAATCAAAGAGAGCAAAAACAGTTTTTCGTGCATTTTGTTGTTGTTGTTGTTGCGCCGTCTGCATGTGGGCTTACGGGAAAGGAGACAAGCACTTGACAGTGAAGACAGATGCAGGAAAAATGCTCAGTGTTACACCACCCTGGCTTTGCGCCCCCAAAGAAACACAAACCATTGCATATGCACACACGAAACAAGATGGGATATGAATGCAAAACAGTAAACAGGCCGCAATCGGGATGTTATTGTGTTTGTCATTTTCCTGGGTGGTTGTCATCCAGAGTGTGTTTGTGTGTTCATAGTTTTATTTTACACACTTTTTTTTTTCTTGCTTTCTCATTTCTTTCTTCTTTCTTTTTCTTTCAACCATTTTTTTTCTTTTTTACGAAATATTTATAGGTCCCTCTTTTGAGAAGTCGAGACAAGAAGGAGTACTGTGTGATTTGCGAAAACTACTACCGACGGGAGAAAGACCTTGTCCACGGCACATTTAAACTTGTTCCAGAGGCAACCACGAGCACAGCACCATCGCTTGCTCCAGCAGCGCCTATTCCAGAGTCAAAAGCAGCCACTGCCACAACCAACAGTGTTGTAAACTCTACAATTCCAGAAGAGACTACAACAGACACCATGGTCCAGCCACAGCAACATCACTCTTTGCCAATCCAGGCCCTGCCACCACCTCCACTTGGCCCTGCACCTTCGCCTCGTCATCCTCCTTCGTCGCCGACAACAGCGTCTGTCCGAGCAACTTCGCCTACAGCGAGCCCGTTGACCGGACGAGGTAGCCGAGGTGTCGGCCGAGTCTCTGGCTCCATTGTTCTGCCCCCTCCAGGATCCATGTCTCCTAGCTTTGGCGTCACTGGCCAGCAGATCCTGGGCAAGCATCTGAGCGATGATTTTGATGTAAGTTTTTTTTTTCTTTCTTCATTCATTCAATTGTATGGCGGACTTGCAAAAAAGTTATCTCTTGTTGTCTCCATTTTTTCTTTTTCTCCATTACTTGTCAAAGGTCAACTGCTTTGACGTTTTTTTGGGAGCAGCAGAGGATGAGAGAGGCGGTGTTTATTTTTCATGTCCTTTGATACCTGAAGACCTTTGTATGGCTCTCATCCATGGTGAGCCAAAAAAAAAGTCCTCATGGCTCTCGTTTTTTTTTGTTCATCCTCCCTCATCCACACACCCTAGTTTTTTATTCACTAGTCATGCATTATATGAGAGCACTTTTTTCTTTTTCAAGGATGTGTGCTATAAAAAGTTCTTGGATATATTTCACAACTAACAAACCAATATTGATACATATTCTTTTTTTCCCCCTACGTATCTGCTCCCTTTTTTTCTTTTCTAATGACATAGAAACTCTCGTCGGAGGATGAAGAAGCTCGCAGACACATTCAATTGATCCGCAAGGTCGGAGAATTTGCTCAAAAGTCACTGCCCCCTGTACCTGGCGTTCCAAATGGTGTGTCAGCAACAACAGGGGCACCAGGCAACGTACCATCGTCAGCGGCTTCTGCAGCTGGATCGCGCCCGACTTCTGTCTATAGCAATGCATCCGGTCAAGGAGACAATAGTCGCCACTCTCACCACATTCCCCATACTTCTCAGCGCGAGCACTCATTGAGTGCCCCGATTTCTAATGTCATCATGAACTTGCCTGCACCACCCACTGCTGCATTGCCAGCTGCACCGGCTCAGCAACAGCAACAACAACAACAACAACAGCAACAAGGACCACCACCACCGCCACCATCGCCCGAGGTACAAGCCATGATTGCGGCAACGAACAAGACGATTGCGACGATCCTGGTCAAGCTGGAGGCGTACCGTCTGGCGCTCGAGGTGGCAGAAACACCCAAGGAGTGCGCGGCATTGACACAGCAGATCAAGGGCTTGATGGAGTGTCTTAAGGCTTGTCGTGAGACTCTGATGTGAGGTTGTGTTCGTCCTACTGTTGACTTTGCTGACTTCTTTCAGCGCTTATTTTTTTCCTTTCTTTTTGCAATGAATCTCCATGACCACCACCAAATGATGACTCCTTCCCTTGACCATATCCTTTCCTATAAAAAAAACACTCGTATATTGGAACAAAAAAATAGGAAAGGAAAACTTTTTGTCAATGATTCCTTCCATGGCGTTTTTTTTTTCCTACTAGCGTCCCCCGTCTCTCCCATGTCCCCCCCCCGCCCTCGAAAAAAGCAACAAATACTTTGTTTAGCATACGACACATTCCCAGCCCGTTAGCATTTTAGCATATATCAAATATACTCGATAACAGTTCATTTGTGTGTAATATTTTCCAAGGACCAGTAACATGAAGCGATACTACCAGTTCCCCATAAATGTCTTCTTGCTTTTTTGCGTGAGAATTTGCAGTACAATACTGGTCGTAAAATCCCAATTGGATGATTTGTTCTGTTGTTTGATAAGACAAGGACCAAAAAGAAAAATATAACCCCCGGCGCGGCGCGGTATGCAATCTTTCGCGTGCCCATGAAACTGTTTCAGTAAAACAACGTACACATCAAAGTGGGGAGGGGGGGAGGACTAAAATTCTAGCTCCTCCTCAATATAGATAGATATTCTTTCCTCCTCAAAATACACATACTTGTCAAGCAATGTAATGCGTTCGCCCGTTGACCAAACGCGTGCCTAAACGTCACATTTGATGCAGAGAACGTTCTTCCGAGTTGTTATCGCATTTTTGTCCAACCAACCACGACTATATCCACTCCACATCCATGCTCAATTGCTCAAAATCCAAAACTTTATCAGACCATGAAGATGTCTAAAAAACAAAAAAAAAAGACAAACACTAGAGACGGCATAGATGCATGTTGTGGCCCACACAACAGGCCTAGGTCCATTGTCACCAAACATTTTACCAAATGTCGACAAGATGCAATAAAAATGCGTAAAAACGTTCTCTCTTTATTCTATTGTTTCACAGGGCAGCCCACTTAACCTATCCATTCTTTTCTTTTACCTGTTTTAATTCGTCTATTCCCTGGGTAGCACGCGTCCTGTTGATTACAGTAATAAAGAGGTCATGTTGGTCAGTTCAATTGAACATGAAAGTATATTTTTGTACACACTCTGTATCCTGATATGGATGCTTTGAGAAGGTGGAATCATGCCTCAGTGAAAAAGGTGTAATGTGTGAAGTTGTGTCCTCCTTCTCCAAAACATTTGAAGTAGGAATTGCAGAATTCTTTTATCATCTTTGGCAAGTGTTGAAAATGACGAATGATATAGCCCAAAAGGGTGAAATGCAACATAAGAAAGGAGACGCACCTTGTGTTTAAAGAGTATACAATGCACTGGTCCTGAATCCTTTATTTTTTCATTTCTATCCTCCATGACGATACGATGAAAATACCTAACTACTGCAACAGAAAGAAACGTTTGATCGATTCTTATGTTAGCAAAATACTGCTTTTTTCCCCATTCTGGCATCATGCACCAAAAAAAGTGTAGGTGGAAGGGTATAGCGTCATTCCAAGGTAGGCATAAAAAATGATAAAAATCACCATCGTTATGTAAGACGCGGAATAAGTTTTAATCCTCCGCATAACCCTTCCACCATTTGCTCTCTTTATTTTCTGTGTCTGTTTTCGTCCATGTTTACTTTTTCGCGCATGAACAATGTCTTTTTTTTTTACATAAAAGAAATGCAATGTGCGAAAAACAAACACGACTGAAACAAGACTTTAAAAAGAAAGAGGCAAAAGGATAAAAGAATAACAAAGACTAGATGAATGAAGCATTTTGCAATGTAATTACCTTGTGGGGAAGGAAGAGGTGAAGAGAATCGAATGAACACTGATCGCGAAAAATTTTATAGACCTCCCCATAGGATCAAAGCCACCGATGTCGCTTCTCTGAAAGCCACAAAAAAACAACCTCACAACCTTACAAACACGCTAGACAGATCACAATCCTCCCTAGGCGTGTCGGAAGCACCTTTGAACCAGTAATTCACCAAACAAAATCCATACTGGGAAATAGAGGTGCCTAATAAAAAAAAAGAGTATGTTGCTTTGCAGGTTCATTGTACTTATTGGGTCCTTCCTATATGTAGAACTCGCGGTAGACAGATCGATGGCTGAATGCTACCAAACCGTTAAGAGACTAGAAGATGATGGTCATTTGGTCTTGGAACATGCGGGGATCTGTCTCCTACACTCACTGTCTCTTGATCCTTATCCTCTCATTGTTGTATATCGGCCACGTCTTGTTCAACGTGACAGTAGTACCTGTAATGTTGATAATTTGCAATTCATTCCGGTTTCTTTACATATTTTGCCTCCGTAATCAATGTCCCTAAGTCCATTGATTCGAGTGCCTAAACACCTACCCAAACCCACCGAAGATACGGATTCCAAACATTGTATACGGCTATGCAAGAAGGACATCTCCCATGTGTGATCCCCCTCCATTTTCGACCCCTCCCCTGAGCTCTCCCTCCTTTTTGTTCAGTTGTGATGTGGTAATGGTAAAAAAAAAAAAAATAACCATGTCGGTAGCTCGATCATGGAGGGAATCACGAAGGAGTTATTCTGTGAGACACTTGTACAGATGGTAGAAACAGGATTCATTCAGCATAGCTACTATTGTATCCTCTAAGTAGTAAAAACCAGTATGTATTCCTGCTTACAGTTAAGCTAGTCTGGGTGTGCCCGATCTACATATGCGGAGATTATGTTCATTTTGACTAACGTATGAATGATGGTTTGATACAATGGAAACGTTGTCGGATTACGGTAGGTAGCGATTGTCAGAATAGATCAAACATAGTTTGAAAAGAGCAGCACCAGGAGATCTAGCAATCCCATCATCACCACCACCAACATGACCACCAACGTCATGGGCACTTGTGCGGCAACAATCGCATTTGTCTCCGAAACCAACCACGAATAATCGATGTAGCACATATAACAGGGCAACCAAAAGCGGAAGCGTGGACTGCCAACAAAGACAGAATGACAACAACAACAACAACAACAACAATAGCTTCAAGAACAGCAATAGTAGGAGCGACAACTCCCAGACAATCGAGGAACAGAGGCTCAACGAGGGGGTCATGGAAGACCGCGCATGGGCATGGCATCCACCAAAATATCAGTCGTTTCGAGGGTGTAGGCTCTCATAAGTTTATGAGACAATGATCCCTTCTCTTCGAAGAAAGGCTAATGGATCTTCAGTTGGTGAAGCTTGTGATTGATTAACTTGTGGAAAACAGTGGATTGCTTTCACTGAAGTGCCTCATCATCTTCATTTCATAAAGGGTGCAATAGTAAAACTTTACTCTTCCATTGTTGGAACGAAGCGAAACCCCGTGAAATCAATCTTCGTTCTTAACACTTACCAAAGGTTTGATTATGACATTGAGGTAATAGACCATAATCCAATGGCTGACAGATCCGAGCCTCGACGGTTGACGAAGGTACACCTCCTTCGAGTATTGAAGAAAGTGAACATGGCTCTTGGTATCTAACCCGTTGGATGATTTCTTGAAGCGTGGTTTATTAGGATACAATATCAGACCCAAATGGTAAAGGAAATTTTTTTGATTCAAAAGTCAAGGGATCACTCAGGATGCGATCCCGTACAACATTGCTGTATCTTATTTCTGAAAGTCGTGCATTCCCCCCACTCCTTCTCCATGTTAGAACCAAACATGCTCATATCCCTTTTTTTAGGTTAGGAATAGAAAACGCACCGTCAAGTCAAATAGTCCTTCTTGTCTACACTCCTTTGATATTTTAGCCCATAGTTCTCCGTAGTTCGCGTTTATTATCCTGTATATTTTCTCCTTCCCCTACCTGGAATTTTCTCCTTCTCTTTACGGATCCTTTCTCCCGTTTAAAAGCCACGCTTACCCGATGTCCTGTCCTGACATCCACTTCAATTCTTCAGATTCGCAACAGCCTCACGCCCTCTTCTCTCCAAGTCTTTTATCACAATCTCCACGGTACGCGACTGAGCTCTAAAGACTGTGACTAGGGTGAAGACAGTGGTTCTGACAACTAAATCATCTCATCTCCTTTCGTCAAATAATGTGCACATTAGCAAACATCAATCTAGCATCATGAATACTTTTAGTATTACCAAAGCGGCAATTCTCTGGCTTTGTGGGATTGCAACGATAGCACCTCTCTATGCTACCGGGGCTGGAATAACCTGTAATGGAGGCAAAGCGTCCATTGAGTTCTCTCCTAGTCTCCAAAGTCAACAGATGACATTTGGAGCTAGAATCCACGTCGATTTGATGACATGTTCCTCAGGTGGTTCACCAGATCTCAATGGAGGTATGCTTGATATAGATGTTACAGGCCATGGGTCCTGCAAGGACGATCTCGCACAAGGACAAGGACAGACGACCATACAATGGAACACACCTTTATACGCAATTCATGAATACAATTTTGGCGAGTTAAATACAATAAATCTAAGAACAACTCTTGATAGAGATTAATCTTACATTTGTAGTCAGAGAAAGAGGAGTGCTCTAGCTCAATGTAATATCTTCCTTCTGTTCCTTACTTTGTGCTCATTCGAGTTCAGCGTTCTTCAACCTTTGATCTTTATCCATAGTGTTGCTCGCCTCTCTCACTCTGATGTGTATTCTTCTCGCTTGCTTACACGGGATGCTTACCATCTGTAACATTCTATCGCCCAATTTAACAAAGCCTTCTTAACGTGCCACCATCCCACATTCTCCTCATCTGGTGTTTAGACCTAATAACAACAAAGTGATTGGCCAACATGGTTCGATGCATGCCTCCTTCGTTCCTTCAATCACATCTTTCACCCTTATTCTCGACCCCTCCCTGAGTGCTCCTTCTCTTTAGTTTTACGGTGTTGTTCAACATGATGAGATTGTGGACACAACAAAGGTTAAAGTCAATTGCTCGGTCAAGGAGAGAACCACATAGGAATGGGGCGTGCTGGACACTTCCAGAGATGTCCCAGAGAGGATTCATTCAAAATAATGACTGATATATATTCCAGTAAGTAGTAAAAGCTTGTGCTTCTGCTCGTAGGCAAGTGAACCTGGATCTACTCGATCTACAGATATTGAGATAATGTTCACCACAACTTCATTTTGACAAACGTATGGATGTAGTTTGATATAATAGGTGCGATGTTGAACTGGGTAGCGATGGTCAAGATAGCTCAAAGACGGTTTGAAAGAGAGGAATAGGTTTAGTTTGACTGGTATGAAGCGTAGATTTACTGCAGAGCTGTCTAGGTAAATGAGGCAATGAGTTGGCGGAAGCAGAATCATTGACGGTGGGCTCTGAGGCACAGCCCAAGGCATACTCTCCCTTCCTCCCTTCTTTTACTCTGCGGCGTTGTCGCCTTCTGTTGTCTTGCTCCTTCACGCCGAATGTTATGTAAGGATGCGATACATGCGTATTCATTCTGCCTCTGACGCCGGTCATAATGCATTGTACAAATCGTTTTTGTTACGTCTCCTTGTGGATCTTTATCGGGAGGAAGAATGAAAAATTGTGTCAGTGGAGCATCATATTTTCAACCCATTCACATCCTCACATGGTATGTCACTTAAGATACTGAACCAAAAAACAAAGTAAATGACCTGCCATAAGCAAAATGTCTACCAGGTCTGTGACGCCTCCGAAGAGGGCCTTGCATACCACATTGTCCTCTATCATCTAAAACCTGGAGCTTGGTTCATATTCTCTGAACATTACTGCAACGCACGATACTGGTTTAAACAAACACTCATTGTATCTCCCATTAAAAATCTCAACATAGCTCGATTTAAACCGACATACACATATCTATTGCTGCAAATTGATCGCTTGTAGCGCGGCTAGTGTTGTTGGCTTTATTCCAGACTCTATAATTTGGTCAGTAGTGACCCAATTCGATACTTTGTATTATGACAGCACATTGTGTCAGACTTTTGGTCTTCAAATAATCCATCACCCAAGTATCTCAGGAGGCGGATGTTTCTGAATGAAAAAGACAAAATCCATGAGAGTGTTTTTTTCGTACCCTTAGGATACTCTTGGAGTCAATTCGCTATTGTATCATCATTCAAGGAACCATAAGAATTTGCTCCTCTGCCTTTCACATGCAAGCTACATTGACGTCAGGTATAGGGGTGCTTAGGAGTGATTAAGATAGCCTGGCGAAAAAGATCCTTTGTTAGAAAACCATCATGGAGCACAAAGATCTTTGTAATAACCATATACGCCTCGCATACGAAGTAGGAATGTCATCTTTGCTGGCCAGCCATTAAACCTTAACTTGTATTTGGGAGAGTCAACGCCCCAATGCAGAAACATGACTTGACTGGCCTACTAGGTTGGTTATAATGGCTCATGAATGGACAATGTGTGTCAAGAAGGTTCAGCCCATTCTAATACACTAGTTGGCGTAAACCAGTATGACTTGGCGCTAAAGCTATGGCGAAACAGGGAAGCCATTGTTACAAAGGTCATCGCCTTAAGCTCCAAGTGGGTTCCATGGAGAAATCGTAAGTTCGCGCGATTTACTCACGAGGGCCATTTCAGTGAATGTGTTCTAACATCTTCGTGCCAAACATATACTTTTTGACAGGGTCGTCAACCGCAATTATAGCTTCGAAAAGAGCGATTCCACCAGCTCAATACCTGCGTTTGTAAGTGTTCAGGATTAGGCAACTATCTCATCAAAACTCTTACACGCTCTGAAGCTGAAGAGATAATTCTGAAATGGACCGGTCCCCATGACATCAAGAAGACCCCCTTGCAAGACTATTACCAGATGATTTTCTATGGAGTAGATCACCCTTCAACGAATACGAACTGCCGGGTCATATTTCGATACTTTGATCAAGTCACTTGTCTGCAGAGTGGTCTTTAGCACCGACCAATGGTATGTGGATGATATGAGCCAGAAAAATAGGTTAATGATGGATACCGCATGTATAAGACTAACTATTAGTATATACATACATTAATTTGACAGGAATAAAACTTTACCGCCTAGTAAAAAGAGAGAAATCTTATCGACGATTCCCACTGCAGGCGCCGAGACGTTTTTCTGTGAACAGTATTGTTTGGCAAGACGTGCCATCTTTTTCCATGAAAGGGGAAAAAAAAGCGTCAAGGCTCAGCGGCTGAAGTTGATCCGGAAAAACTGGTGATGCTGATGAAAGATTCTATGGACGACATAAATACACAGGATATTGAAATGTTAGAAGTTGAAGTGATCGGCTTTATTGTTGCTGGTCATGCGCAAGAAATTAGTACGAGTTTTTATATTGAAAATCGCAGCCAACATCTAGCCCATCTTCAAAGTAGTTGAAGAACACAAAGTCACCGGTAAATAATACGCTTTGAAAAGGAGAGATTTGTGACATGTATCTATCTCTGAATACAGACACTTACAACCTATTTAACGTTTAGGTCCAGAAGGAAAATTCCTCTCGAAATGGGAGGGAATTTAAGCTATAAGAAGGCTTTCAGTTGTCTATACTGTCCATACATAAGGGTCTCAATACAATTCATTCGATACGGCATCAACAATCAACACTTTACTAAAGTACGCAAGAGAACGATTACACTGAATTATCTCCGACTTGTCATGCAATCAAGACAATGCATCGGATTTGAATCTTCCTAGGTGTGCACAAGTCTAAAGGATTGCGATGCTGAATATAACGACGGTTGAAGCATTTTACTCGACTCTAACAAGGGACTCTAGATGTGTGTATCTTTCTAAATATACGCACACCTAGATCCCCTTGATAGGAAGAAAAATTGCTTTAGTCTGTTTTCTCTCTTTTCACAAAATCCGGATGTCAAGGTGTCGGCATGGAACCCTAGTCCCTACGACCTTGAAAATTGCCAGCCCAACGTATTGTGGGGTATCACCGATGCATTCTGGAGGATTCGACCACGAAACAATGGGCAGATATAACTATTCTTGAAAGGATATATACAGCATGTGCTGTGGTGGAGTTCACCTTTCTCGCCATCTTATATTGACGTCTTCTTGTTAATTCAGACTTTTCAAACAAACACCCTACGCAATGTGGTAACAAAGAGTGTAACTAGCAGCTCTTCTCATGTTCCCGGTAAGCAGAGAGAAGAACACGAGGGTTACGCCTTTTATCCAAAGTTCAGAACCATCGTGATCCTATCCACGATTTCGACTGACATATCGTTCGTACTGGTTTATTTCCTGTTAACTAATAGTACATTTTACAGCGCAGGGTTGGGTTTTGGTCTGGATTTTGAGAATATGCAAAGGCGCACAGATGGACCCGACTCGACGGATAATGCAACAAAGTAATATAAGCTGTCTATATCCTCTCCTATTGGTCATGGTACTATTACTTTTTACAGCGTATTGTCCCCTTAACCACATTGTTTTTCTAAGCTTATTACCAAACCATGTAGAGTGAATATGATTTAGTCAATGCTAGCTGTATACCTTGTTTTCCACCAGCTCATCTGTGTGATCAATGAGAAAATAAAGCAATAAGAATATGCATGATACAAAATAGATGATAAGTGAAATGAAGCCGTAAAAACGCTTGTTTCTGTAGAATATACGCTTATGATGCCAGAACGTAGCTAGCACAAAGGTAAATGGGTGTCAGGAGAAAAAAAAAGGTAACAATAGAGAGGGTTGCAAAAGAGAACATGAAATAACTAGCAATGGAGTCGTAAACTTCATCTACTGACCATAACTTGATACTGTTTAACTTGGTGGAAATCCTAGGGCCAATCTCGATATACTTGGTTAACCAACGTACTAGTATATGATTGTTTGAGTATTATTTTTTGAAAATAGTGCGCTCTTAGAGAGACATACTACAGGTACTTTTGACTGCGCGGATAAAATTCTCATATAGCACCATAAAATCGAATGGTCAATGCGCGAACGATGGGCTTTCCCTTCTCTCAGATTCCAACCCAGACTTGAAAGTCACTGGAGATAGATCATACAGAATAGTCGATGAGAGTACCCTGCACCCGCTGTTAAATGGTTCTGTACCTGATATCTCGAATACTCAGTACGATCCTCAGTTGCACAAGTACCTGAATGCCTCTCTCAAAATCCTTGAATATATCCAGTCATGTTTCACAATTCATTCCCAGAGATTACTTCTGTTAGAAGCAGGCTCTTCTGATCAGCTCACTTTGTCTATACATTGCCTGCGCATAGGTCTTCATAAAACAACCATGTATAGCCTTTTGTAGCAGTTATGAGCCATACATTAGTGGTTTCTCGTGCCAACGGTCTTTTTCGATCCTTAGTTTTATTGTGCATACGGACCATAACATCAGACTACAATATCTTCATTTTCAGTTCACCTTACATTCTCCATCCTCCGTGCTCTGTATGTCCTCCTCATGGGCAATACTTGGCTTCATCGCTCCTTCTTGTCTTAGTGTCTTCGCTTCCTTCTTTACTGACAAATCTTCATTCAGTACCACGGGCTCAAAGTGGTATGTTCCACGCCTCCAACTCTCCTTCGATAGGAGTGGGTGTGGTCCATCCTTTATGAGTGCCAGAGTATGTTCAACGGCAGCTTTCGCTGCAAAAAGCGGAGGTGTGAGTACTACAAGGGTTCCAAAGTAGTAGCGCGACAGAATCAGATCAAAGGATCCGAGGTGTGTTGGCATATAGAGAGCCTCAAAAGGCAATGTCATAGCCCAGATTTCCACCCGATGTCTTTGGACAAGAATGCCGATGACAGGTCCGTCAACGCCGTAGTCAAGCAGGCTATCTAAAGCTCGCTTCATTTGGACGAAGAGCTTGACCCGATCACGCTGACACTCAAGCTCGCTCGCATCGAACTTCTTGATTTCGCCAATCACGATTGTGTGCCCCGGCGACGTCGTAGTGCACAACATGATATCCGGAAAGAGTCGCTCGCCAGTGTCCTGATCGCCCGTATTCAATGCATCTCGATTCCTATTATATGTTGGAAGCAAATACTTAGATTTTGTAGGAACAAGACGTGGGCTATGCAAATGCTTCGAATAAAAAGTAGCATTATTGAAAATGAGGATTGTGGACTTACCAACATAATCGAGTGTCCTCAAATTGTCCGAAAAAAGCGTTGACGAATGGCTTGCAAAACCGCTCGGTGAAAGAGTCCTCGTTATCACGGACCAAGGGCTTGTCGGCCCACAATGCAGTCGTCGCCATCAAGTTCTGAGCAGTGAGAATGATTGGTGACAAGATGGCATCGCGCTCATGTGCTATCCTGTAGAGTTGTTTTAGAGCTTCGGCTCGCTCTTGCATTGTACACATCATGGCAATGTCCATGATAAGTGTCAGATCATCCTGCTTGAGTGTGTACTCCCACCGTTTCTTCTCAGCCGCTCGCAAATCCTGTAAATGGTCATCATGGAAAATGAAATTCAGCGCGAGGATGTTGTCCACTTGGTGATCCTGCAGGAAGGATTCATCCTCGACCTGTTTACGTCGGTAAGCCATCAGCCTTTCCGAGATACAGACGTTGCCCTTGTAATAAAGTGATTTGCGAGATAGCTTGGAAGACCGAGTCCCTGGGCCAACTAGTCGACTGATAGCCACAGGCACATCATCTTCATGCGTGCTACCGTCTGACAGGTCGTCTGTGTTGAAAGTCGGGTCAGTCGAGGAGCTGGTAGACGCTGTGCCCATATTGCCTAGAAATAACGCGACAAGGAAACTCTGCGGAGTTAAAAGCGAACACAAACAAACGGTGGTAGACCGTGTCAAGGCTAGGTTTACATCCCAGACATACCTTGGTTATGGCTCTTGTCCTTGTCTACGTGCTTCGTGTTGTCTGGCCCTTCTGCACAGGAGCCAGCATGTTGCAGAGATTCTATGTCCTTGCCTATAATTTCGTTTATCGAGCATTAACATGTCTGTTCACTTAAAAAAAAAGATCATCACCTATTATCGTTGACTGAGTATTGGGAAAGATCTTACTGTTCAGAATCCTTGTTCTCTTGCTATAATACTCATAGGTGTTCTCCAGCTGATCTACCACTTGTTCACGCAACGCGGTAATCTGGCGTTTGTTGTTTGCCCTCGCTTTGGCTTCCAGCTCATCATTCAGCACACTGTTCCAGAACCTGTCGGTTTTCGCTCTTGCACTCCACTCTTGACGCAGTCGTTTTCTCTGATCAGCGACACGTTGAATCGTCGCACCTTCGACGATTGGCAGGATTGTACCCTTCCACAGATTGTGATAGTACTGTTTCTGAGCATACGACGCTCCACAGTGCTCAAAGTACGCTATGTGGTTTATCTCTGCAGGTTCCTTCAGCCCTTTGAAGTAGTCAGAATGGGGAACATCTTCAAACACCTGGGACCACGGGATGTTTGTTGGCTTTCTTTCGACCCTTGATGACTTGGGTCGCGATTGCAATTTGTTTGTTGAGGAATGCTCCATGTTACTGCGTGTGCGAGATGAGATAGGATGAGCCACTCTTCGATATACGCGAATGTGCAACCGCGTCAAAAAAAGTTCGAGCAGTATGAAAGGAGTGTGGAGAGACATAAGGAGGACGAACTAGTAGACACAACGATTTCCATCTGAGAGTAGAGCACATGTCAAGCAGCCTCCTTTTCCAAAGCATCCTTTTTCATTGCTTAGTTGAGGAACTACATGAAGGCTATACAAAGAATGAAGGCATCGGCAATGACAATAGATGGCATGATATACTCCTATATTATCTTCGACTTTGTAAGATGCTTGGGAGTGGGTGGGAAAAAAGTCAATACACTCAGAACTCGATAGAGAGATGGAACAACCCTTGGCCGAACTTCTGCCATGTAGGACCAAGGCGTCGCATCTCACGCCGAAAGCAGCCCACTTACAGGTCTTCATAAGCAGCTTTTAGAAGGACCTGTGGGAGGCAGGGATCTCGCATCATATGATGCTCGAGCAACTGCACATCGCCATGAACTACCCACCGACACTACCAACGCGCGAAGGACTCATTACAAGCCTGCATACTGAGATGAGCGCAACCCTTAGCCAAACTTCTGCCATGTAGGACCAAGGCGCCCCATTTCACGTCGAAAGTAGCCCACTTACAGGTCTTCATAAGCAGCTTTTGGAAGAGCCTGTGGGAGGCAGGGCTTTTGCATCATGTGATGCACGAGCAGCTGCATATCGCCATGAACTACCCACCGACCAAATGCATCGCGACTATCCTGAGTGATTGACATGTTTCTGAGTGGTGAGTGGAAGGAACAATGTCGTTATATTGGTGCCGCGCCGAAGCCACACCTGTGCAATGTAGTCAAATCACGTGACCAACCATATGAGGGACAAGAGCTTCCGCTTACTCTATCTATTGCTTTAGTTGTAAGTACAACTTCTCCCTCGCTCTTTCCGCATTTTTGAGCTCCTTCACTCGACCTAGAGATGGAGCTAGCATTGGCGAAACTCTTACATATCCTATTCTTGCATTCTGCGTTGAGAGTATTGCTGTTTCAATTCTTATTTTTCGATAAACACTTACGTTCTAGGATGAACATGTATCTCAAAGCGATCGTTCTCTTTGCGGAGTCAGAACATGTACATGAGGGGAGCAGCCCTTTCGGCACATACAAAGACAAGCATCCTAGTAGCTTCACTCTGACCATGTACGCTCTGCTCTGTATTGTGAAAGAGCGATGAAAAATCTATGAGAGAAATATGACGTTAGATAATTCTCTCGAAAATAACATTATGAGTTCTCCTATTATGCCATATAACGGTATCTACCATCTCTCTGTCCGAATCCTATTTCTTCTTTATTTCTAGCTACCAATAGTTGGATATAATACCTGATCCAAAAGCCAATGTGGTGAGTATCTGCAATAGTCTTGCAATAGGAACTGAAATAATCGTTCCGACATTGCGCTCTTATCAAAGATAGTGTTTTAACCCTGCCATTTGATCCAAACATTGCTACTGGCCGCTTGCCTGGCCTTAATGACAAAAGGTATAGTCTCATTTTGGGTACATTCCCTGGATCATCCTTTCATGTGGAGGCTTCTTCCGCAAACTTCACCAGATCGCCATAGCCTTTTACATCTTAAATCTAATCTTGTTTTGATCCATGTTCTGTACACCAAAGGGTTATGGATGATCCACACGCAGAACCAGGGGCTTGCTCTCCTATCCTGCTCTCGATCGAGTCAAGACAGCGATTTCAGCCTCGACAAACATCTTATTGTCTAAGAATTGTCACTCTCAGGGTGTCAACAACGATATGTTATGGCTCATGAGACCTTGTTCACCACGCTCGACAATCTCCATACGCTCAATGCTGGCGATGATATACTCAACATATCCGTCCTCTTTACAGAGGTGACCTTAAAGTCGCGTCATCTGTCATCTACCGTTTTAAAGTAATACACGCATGAAACTATTGCTATCACCTATCACTTCAAGTAGAGAATCAATGCATAGTAATGAATACATATAGCTGAATAACACTTTGTATTTAATAGATAGGAAGGGGAAGGAAGGAATGGATAAAGTATTCAAAAACGGGGTTTAACTTTTGTTGGAAATATTCCACCGTCGTAACTAGCATGGCGTCAGAGGCAGCGAAACCAAAGAACAACGTCGCAGCTCACATGAAACAGAAAGAACCAAGATTGTACATCACTGTTATATAATTACATCCACTACATATTTCAAATATAGTCCTTACCAAAGGTTGAACGTCTGTGTTCGCCTCTGACTTTTCATATTGCTGGAGATCACTCAACTCTATCAACATAGTCAATCTCCTGATTTGTCTTTGACACCTTCTTTGACCTTGCTGAATCTTGTGTGACTCCAGATTCTTCGGTATGTAGGCCTTCTGGCACTGTAACTGCACCAACAATGACTTTATCGATCCATGCTTGTATCTTCTCGCCATAGCATGTCGTAGAACTCAGACACTTGGTCCCAGGAGAGGAGATAGTTGGTTGTTGTGGCATGGTCAAAGTCGTTATCTGGTTGCCTCGATTACTTACTGAGAATATCGACGCTATTACCTTGAATGTTAAACAACCCACATTCTTCTTCATTGGGCTCCTTGATTTTGCTACAATGTCAGTCAGCTGTCCTATGATGAGTCTATGATTGTCCGCGTCGTAATAGGTAGACTTTAGCCCCTTTTGGTTCCTAGGAGTTATATTCTACATGGTGGTCGGCCGCATCCAAGACCTCATCCAGTTTCAGGGCAGATTGTATCTTAATTCTGCAGCTCGTCCATGGCCTGCCAGTGCACTTATTGAGGGAGCTTCTGGCAAAGGAGTTCCCACAGACACTCTCTGGGCCAGAAGGAGTTGCTGATGATGGGCGTTTCTGAGCAGCTGATTTACATTGTCTGCTACTTCGCAAATCGTATGGTAGTGTGGACGTTATGACGACGTGTTGCTCAAAATGCTCATTGCCCACTGAGTTGGGGTCTAAGAAAGATAAGGAATGTAGTGGTGATGGTATTGCTGACGGAGACTGCTTGCATCGCTTACGGCCGGGTGTATTTCCAGCATCCCGATGATTGTTTCCAGGAGCCTTGACAAACGATGTTTCTCGAGCAACGGGGTGTTCTAAGAGTTACGAGGGCGATAATTGAATTCGCAAGGATGACGCTTATGAGTTGCACTGCAAGTATTTGCAATGATTCATATTTGAATCATGTTCACTGGTTACTCACCCTTTGCGGTCAACGCCATGTCTGTCATCATGCTTCAAAGTGCGCCAGCGGCCGCAGCTGTCTTAGGCCACCGCCCTTGATTCCCTCGTGATAGAATTCTCTGTCTTCGTGAGAGGTCTGTAAAGCGTGTCGTCCACAAAGGTACCCGAAATGCACACAAAAGTGAAAATGTCAGCTGGTAGAGCATAGTACAGCGATCGTTACACGCCTTCCACACAACAATCTTGATAATAGTTTCTTTGAATGCCTCATTTTTTCAATCTCTTACCACGGGTGTCTGATGGCTCGAAGGGAAGCTGTAGTAAAAAAAAAACAGTGGCGACAATAGGGATTCAGTATAGTCCAAGATGCGAAATGTGGAATGTGATGGACTGAACGCTAGACATGGCTAATAAATGAGATAGAGAGATACTTTGGGAAATGAGGGACAGAGACTCCCAAAGTCAAAGAGGAAGAGAACTTTGAGCTGAAAGGATGCATTGACAAAAGAGTGGAGAGCTTGATAGGAGATGCTCCACCCAGATAGGGAATAGGAAACGAGAGAAACGGAGAAGGACGGTCAGGCGATCTTATAAAGGAAGGTAGGGTGTGCCCAGAGGAACTAGCAATCCCTACAACGAGGATGAGGTGGGAAAAGAAAGAGAATTGGCAATTGGCGTGTTGAACAAAGGACAAAGCGTCTTATTCTGTAATTGTAATGTCAATCATGTCATTTCTTTCCTTTTTTTCTGCTTCAGTACACATTTTTCTTCCCTTCCCACGTTCGCCACTCTTCTTTTTACTTCACGTTCTCATCGCCCTATACATCCTCATTCTCCACGACCACTTTCACATGCCCATTTCTTTGCATTGTCTTATCGTGCGTTGTAACTCCATTGTAACTGTTGTTATTGTTGTGTTTCCAAGGTTAAGCACACAGCGCTTTGAGCCGCTGTCCATCTATATCTTCCGTAGCCGAGCCGCTCGTCATCCAAGTCAAGTTAGACCGAGCTGCCATTACGCTGCCAGGGAAGTACCTTCCATGTGTTGCTAATTGTGTAAATTGGAGTGTTTTGCCATTCACACTGGGAGGCTCTGCCGGCTCGAACAGATGGTCCCTCTTGTAAAAGGGTGGATGGCTGTATCGAGAAGGCTGCTATCACAGGGATACATACTTTGTGCCTGTGTATCGTCGCAAATCCCTCGCTATGGTGAGAGGGTTGCGACGTAGTGGTAGTATGCTGGTGGAGCTACATAATCCTAGCTTGGCCCTCGGAGCCGGAGGGTGCAATGTCTCCAATTATGCTGGTTTCATTTGCTTTGAACTTTTGCTTTTTGCTTGTGTTTACTGACTACATATCAAGTTGTGAATCCCCGTAGGTCCTCGACTCCTCTTTTCGATGACCAAGTTACTGCACATTTCAGCTCGACGAATCTACCAAGCGTAGTCTATTTCACACTCATATGCACTATAAAATAATGATGCTTCATACAGAGATAGGAGAGAGCTAAGAGGACTGTCTGTCGATGTAACATGATGCTCCAATACTTGAAGGCTAAGATAAGCGAGATGGGAGCATGCGATAGATAAAGGGCTATTTAGTAGGAAAAGTGGGTACTAAGAGATTAGGATCTCGCAAGCTATGGTGAACAAATCGTTCAAGGCAGAATGATTGTTTGTTCGGACCATGTGACCGAGTTGTCGAGACAAAAAGAGGGGAGATAATCGACTGAGGGTCAATTAGTAGAATATATGAATATGAACAGGTAGCAGAATCCTATGGCATATTGAGTATGGTTGAAAAAGTTCGTTATAGATGAGGAATGTGAGCTACTGGATTTGTGGGTCGATCATCATGGAGCAGGCGAAGTTCGTGGAAAACCCTCGTGGGGAAGGGGCAGCTCAGAGAAGGAAGAGTGTCGCATTTGTTCACATAAGATTAGTGAGTATTCGAGGTTCCAAAATTGTCTGTCTTTTGTGCTATTCTGCATTGTTTGTCTCCAGTGCTTCACGCAAGCGGGTGTGTTGCCAGAGCGAAACGCAGGAAGTCGAGCACTCCATACATTGAGGCGTCATATTGTATACACTTGTTTATCTTTGAAGGGTTCGTGCTTTAAAATATACTAGCAGACACAACGATCCCACCTGAGAATAGAACACATGCCAAACAGCCTCTTTGTTCTGGTATCTGTGTATCAATTGTTATTGATCGGCTGAAGTGCTTCATGAAGGCTATACAAAGAATGAGGACATCGGCAATAACAATAGATGGCATGACATACTCCTATATTATCTTCGACTTTGTAAGATGATTGGGAGTGGGAGGGAAACAAAAGTCAATACACTCAGAACTCGATAGAGAGATGGAACAACCCTTGGCCGAACTTCTGCCATGTAGGACCAAGGCGTCGCATCTCACTCCGAAAGCAGTCCACTTCCAGGTCTTCATAAGCAGTTTTTAGAACGACATTTGGGAGGCAGGGCTTTCGTATCAGGCAATGCTCGAGCAACTGCACATCGCCATGAACTATCCACCGACCTAATTCATCACTATCCTGAGTGATTGAGTGGAAAGGCAAGGCAGTATCACGTATATTGGTGTCGCGCCAAAGCGAAATCTACGGTTTTTCTATGCATTTGCAGCCAAATCACGCGGCCATGCCATTCCAGGCTTGCAGGGAGACAAAGACATCCGCTCGTTACCTTTGTTGTTTCGTTGCATGTCCAAGTTCTCTTTCGCTCGTTCCGCATTTCTGAGCTCCTTCACCTGACTTTGGGACGGAGCTGGAGTTGACAAAATTCAAAGATATCCTGCTCCAGCGGTTTGCGCCTATTGCTGTATCAGTTCGAAGTTCTTATGTATCAATTAACACACACACGCTCGAGTAAGAACATTTATCTCAAAGCTTCAAATCGCTCATTACCTTTACATAGTCAGAAGATGTGTTTGAGAAGAGTGACCCTTTAGGTACATACAAGGACAGCGTCTTAATGGCTTCATTCTTATGTATCATGTACACTGTACACGGTATTGTGAAAGTGCGATGAAGAGTATATGAGAGAAACAGGATGACATAAATAAAGGATACTTCGAAAATGGGATAGGCAGTAAGGCCGAATACATACTTCGCTCCTGTGCTGCACCGTTGCCTTCATTTAATCATAATCCGGAGATTGAGCGTTAGGTTTATTTAAATCCAATTCTACAAATCAAGCTGTTCGTCTCAAAGCTTTTGAGACTTATAATAACCAAACTTCTAGTCATTGAACTGGCGAGCGAATATTCTCTCAATTAAGCCGAAGTTGTACAAAGCAGACTGAATAGATTCTAGCATGTGTTTTTTTATGTAAAGTCGCTTCGCTTAACCGTTGGTAAGAGACCGTAGGTGAGGATTTATTTCATTGCGTGAGATGGCGGTGAAGGTGAAAAGATAAAAAGTAACAACCTTGCGCTATGCTCGAGTAGCTGCCACATGACAACATAGTTTTCAGCAAGGGACAGGGGTATTGTGTGATATAGAAGTGCATTGGCAAAAAGTCGCTACTCTCATATCTTGCTTGCTACGTAAGGCTATTTGGAACTAGGGCTTGTGTTAAGTATCTGTGCATTTGCAACCATTAATTCGCAATGGCTTTCTTGACAAGAAGCTCGAGTGTCAAGACTGCAGCTGTCTCAATTGTTTCAATGTTCTCTGTGATAGCGTTGGTGAGTTTCTGGGCAAAGTCATTGGAGACTGTC
Organism: Actinomortierella wolfii; assembly: GCA_016098105.1. Taxonomy (NCBI): domain Eukaryota; kingdom Fungi; phylum Mortierellomycota; class Mortierellomycetes; order Mortierellales; family Mortierellaceae; genus Actinomortierella; species Actinomortierella wolfii. Next base: position 23,037 of record JAAAIY010000208.1, read on the forward strand.
ATCGGAGAGTTCTTTTGTGCAAGCTTTCCTAACAATCTGTCCTTGGACTCTACTCTCATGTTGTCGTAGGCCATGGCAAGGTGTGGGTTCAGCCCTTCGGAAGAGGCGGCAAAAACCTGAATTGTATTTTGTCGCAAGTACTCCTTCGAGATGCCGAGATTCGTGAATATGGAATGCTCAACGATGGATCTGAAAACTTTTTCTTGTTCCTCGGTTTTCAGGTGCTCAACTTTGGTGACAACAATCAGCAAGCGTCGAGACCTTTCAACGTCATTGAGTCCGAAAGTTTTGCACAAACAGGTCAAGGCGTCTTCTGTCTCCTTCGTTAACCGCTCGCATCCGAGAACCAGCATGATCGTATTTACATGATAGAACCGTCCTGTCAGGTTATCAATGAGGGATTCAAGGAGTGATGTCAAGCTACCCTCCTTATCCAGGACTCCTCGTGTGTCAATGAGCTTGATATTTCGATCACCATACTTTGCGGGAAGATGCAAATCAAACTCCTTTGTTTGCATTGTTTTGGCATTCAATCCGTGACCGACGCCTGCGTCTTTGCCGATGAGAAGGCTGATGACACTTGATTTTCCTGAGCCGGTTTTCCCCACTACAATCACATTCTCGCTGTCAGTGAGCTTGAAGTCTTCTTTCTTAATAGCTGCCACGATGTGAGCAAACCTTGCGGCATGAGGGTTACTATATTCTTTTCTGGTCATGGTGTAGTGTTAACGCAGGTAATCTCAGTGGGCTTGTCGGAAAGGTGAATGATAAAAAAATCGTCAGTGTCATAAAACGGCTGCTTATATTCTCAAGCTGATGGGCTGCTTTGATTTGGATTCAATACAGTTCTGCGAGATGGCTTGTGAAAGGTTTGTTCGACCTTCACCTTTGGATTTTTGGTGCACTAGGAAAATTTTCAGGGGGAAGCTGAGGGTGCATGGTAGGACAAGATGAATATTTGATTCTCCTTTTGCAAACAAAGGCTATGTGTACCATGCTATACTTAGCTCTGCTTTATTGTCGAGGAGCATTCAGACTAGCTTGTGGCAACCAAGTGTCCATAATGATGTTCTTACTTGATCCTTCGATGTCGCTCTCCCCCTTTGGAGAAAACTGTGAACACCAGCATTGCATGGGTTAAACCTGAATGTAGTGTCTTTGGTGGAGTGGTAAGGAAAAGAGTGTCACATTCAGACCTTAATTCGAATGACCAAATCCTTTCTCTCTACGCACAGTAAAGATTACACAAAGGAGAGTATGATGACCACCATAGGATTGTAGGTGTGCAAGAAAGAAATGAAGCGTTGTACATCATCCGAGCCGCTCCCCCTTGTGTGTATTGTGAATGTTGAGTGCCATGTATGTGAATTTTTATGCCCAACGGATTTGACCGTTTGGATTTGGCAGCTACGCTGCATTTTTATCTGTCTTGTTCATGTTGGCATGACTGGAATACGAAACTCTCTCTTGACACTCGACAACAAATGAGAACTGTAATAATATATGTCGTTAGCGATCCCCCGTCAGGGCTGAACCTCATTCCAAACCACCATGATGTTTGTGGATTTGAAGAAATCCAAGAATAAACAAAAGAGTAGACAGTTGACGATCGAGTCGAATCTCATTGGTCCATCTCCGTTCTCATAGACCAACCTGAAAGCCTTGTTTATACAATTAGAAGTAGTCGAGATGGGTACATAATTTGGCACACCATCATATGGATGGGTCGCTTTATCGTTGTTAAATTGTTAATGTGGCCCGGGCTATTCTGATCCTGTGTGTCCTATGCATCCACACCGCGGTTTTTCTCTGTCTCTGTCAGAGACTCGAAGAGTTTTTCTTGTGCCGTAATGACAACAACTTGAACATTCTCCACATATAAAGAGATCGCGTTTACTAATGTGATGTGGCACACATCCCAGCCTACTTTGGTACCGTAAACCGACAACAGAACTCATCAACAACATCCAGCTCGCAACAGCTACTGCTACAATGGTATAATGTGCAGACAAAGTCGACATGAATTGTTGCCCCCAGTGTTTCTTCCTTCTGTCTTCCCGCGTGGTAACCTCAATTTTGGCATTAGCCATGTGGTCCATGTGAGCTCATAAGGGTAGCTCTACTCCCCTCAATTTTACCTGTCTACTCTATTTGGCTCGCTCTCAGTCATTTTCGTTTTTATTGTTTTTCTGGCCCTTGGTTCATCAGATACGAAAGCCCCTTTCAGTGTGTGCTCGAAGTGATGATTGTACACAGGTGTATGTCAATGATATGGGTTCGGAAGCTGCATACAGAATAAGGGATGATTGGTTTGCGTAGGTGGTGTATGTATAAAAAGTATGCCACTATGAAGGAATTGATGCAATGCAAGGATCAAAAAATGAATGCGGAGTTTATGCTGTACTCAATTACTTCGAGGGTAGCAAAATTCAAACGAGCCCCTACCATTCTGCTGTGAGACAGGAATACCAAAATTAGCTTCGCGGTCCATTGTTCAACACGAATCAAGCACCAAGACCCTAAAGTGCTGCTGTCAGTGGAATAATGACATAGCTCGAGGAGGCCGTGTATACCATCGAAAAATGTGCTTGTTCTTACTGGCATCACGCCAGCCATAGTCTGTGAATGGCGGGAGAGGACCTGCTCGTAGCGAAATCCAATTATTGCAACAAAACCTACATTCTAAAGATGGTTTTCAATGAAAAATCTAATGGTAACATGGCAAACATGATAACATATTGTTCTTTCAACTTCCACGAACTCTATCTGTATGCCTCTCTTCTTTTACTCTCCATGTAAACTCTCAGAAAAAAATGACTACTCGTCTACAAGTCTTGCTCTCCATCCTTTCTTTCTCACGACCGGAACTCCCCCTTCGGAACTAACAGATCACATCTGAGAGGAGAATGCTGATGCCTGAAAAAGAAATGATGAAACAAAAAGACTCGTCAGAGCCCCATTCCCCTTTAAGTGAACAGACTTTATTTCGTTTTACCTTTTATTACGAACTACGCCGTTTCCGCTTGTTACGAGGGGCGCATTCCGTTTGTACTGGCAGGCCGGCGTCAAGCAATTCCAAGCCCCTTTTCAGTATATTAAAAATCTCGTCGAAATTGGGGATCTTTTTGTCGGGATCCATATTCTTCAAGCGCTGAGTAAAAGAGTTGATTATACTATGGAGATCCTCACCATCATCCTTCATTACTGTCGGATCAGGTTCTAGAGCATGCCTTAGTTCCGGGATATCCTCAGATTCTGGGGCATGCTCGGTCTCCGTGACATGTTCAGCCTCACAGACACGCTCAGCTTCTGCAACATCATCAACCTCGGGAACATGCTCAGTTTCTACATGTTCTGCCTCTGGCACATGCTCAATCTCAAGGATATCTTCCGCCGGTTCTGCTAGAAGCCAGTCAGCATGGACTTCTAAAAAGACAGTAGGACGAAAGTCGGCGTCCGGGAAGGCGATTTTCACTAAAGCTATATGCTTGCAAATCGCACCCGTCTTAGAAAAGTGGGGACAGGAGCATCTTTGGAAACGCCTAGGCCATTCGCTGTCCCAGTTGACTGTTATGTCGTATGCGATACCAGGTGTGGTAAATGAATGAACCTTGATGACCGAGTCTACGATTGGGTGCAGCAAAAGAAGCCGTCGGCTATCTTGAAGTCGAGTGTTTTCGATGTGATCTATGGCCGCTGCTTGTGCATTCAAAGCTTGCCTTCGTCCATCAGTCATTTTTCCAACTTGAATAGTATGTCTGATGCACATTAGTTGGAAGTGAAGGATCACTTTCTCTACAAGAATGTGAATTACTGAATCCAGGCGTCTCTCATGCTTGTTCTTGACGAAATACTTTTCCAGAGTGTTGTGCCACGATTCAATGAAGTTGCTGGCATTGATGTAACCATGGCATACTTCTTGACGGTAACAAAACATCCAGCGCCTCCTATCCGCTTCGCGCATGAAATAGTTTTTGTCCAAGTACTGGATAAAATCAGGAACAATTGGGCTCCAATCGTTCCTGAATTGTTCTAGTAGGTGGTTTGCCTCCTGCTCGTCCTTCGCATAGAGAATTGCAGAAAGCTGCTGTCGCACCTATCATCAATTTTTTAGCAATTATTTCACAATCAGATTCTTGAATCAGCCGGTTGAGTGTCATAAACAAGAATACCTTGGCGACCCAGCCTAGGAATGGCATTCATACAGTTCAATGGCACATCACTTACCTTATCTCCTCTATCGTTTCTTCCCGGAGTGCTGAGATTGGCCGATTCTAGGCAATTGGTATTTGAAAGCCAGCGTTCCCAAGAATGCTGAATGTGCCATGCGCAAAAGAAAACACGTGTCTTGAAGTTGAAGACTTTGAGGAGAGCACTGATTTCATTTTCGCCTTGGTCGGTGATGACAGCGGTGGGGAAGTACGGTTTGTTGCACCGTAGATCCAACTTGGCTTTCAGTTGAGCGAGCCATTCCTTTAAGAGCTCCCACTGCTGATGTTTTGTCACCAAGAAGGCCACAGGGACTCCAAATCCTGTTTCTTTGTTTCTTACAATAATGGTGAAGAGATATGTGTCTCCACTAGAGTATACGAAAGTGTTAAGGAAACAGCCAAGGTTAGTAAGAGGGTAGCTCAAAGCGCAACGAAAGTGCAATACCGTTGAGATAGAATCACTTACCCTCGTACATTATGTATGCCATCAAAGTAGAGGACATCGCCCCATTGTCGAAGTTGGTCCAACTGCCAAGGGGATGAGAACCCAAAATATCGACCATGTGTCTTGTCGTAAAATGTGAGATAGTTATTCTTTTCCAGCTCCACCATCCAGAGCTTCGCAGACTTCACATCGTCAGGGTTTTTCTTGACCTCTTTGGCTATTATGGCATGCAGGGTATTGTAGACATCTTTGTATGTGATAAAGTCGTCACAGGATCCAGTCGGGGTGTTATCGCCTTCAAGGAGGCGAGTGAGCCTGGCGTGGTCGGCCGTCAGATGATTCATAATGGCATGGACTGACATTTCTCTCGTAAGCATGGTCTTGATCCTCCTCCTGATAGCATCCGACTTGCGCACAGTATCCATGTTTTCTTGGAATCCAAGTTTGTGATTATGCTCGAAATGATATTCCACCTTGTAGCAGTCTCCTGGTAATCCATCACTTGTTTCTTTTGGTCGGAAGGTGGCATTAATGGCCGCTTTGCAGCCGGACCGAATTGAAGGCTGACGAACTCTGGGTTTCCCTGACTTCCCGCCCTTGACCTGGTTCTTGTCCCTATATGGCTGAGATTTGCGATGGCAGCTGAAACGATAAATGATCTGGCCAGCTCGGTCCTTTTTCGACTGAGTGCTGTCGCCTTTGATGTCGACGGAGAAACTGTATGCTTTGCTTCGTTTTGTAAATTTGGTGCCTATACAAACAGAATGCCGCTTCAACCAGTCACTGAAACAATCTTTCTGGACAAAGAAGACCAAGCATTTTGCCCTACGATTATTGATGAACCTGACAATTCGTTTGTCCTCTGGGAAATTAAAGGCAGCGGCTGCTTGAAGAATGTACTCATCATGGACGAGCGAATCACGGACCACGTTGAGTACATGCTGGGCAAGGGTGGTAGGTATCTCCCGGCAACTCTCCACCGCCCTCAAGGGTGTCGAGTGGACATCGTGTTCGTGATGGGAATTGTCCGCGTTAGCATATACCTCTGCCATGGCTCCTGCTGCTTGAGCACGATCGGCTCTATCAGTCATCGCGCTGTCTGGCTCGCTCTCTCTATCAGACGATGCATCGTCGGTAGCATTCTCAGCGAGACAGTTCTCAATGAGTTCTGGATCCAAATCCGCAAGGCAAAAGCCAGAAGTCCTTTCAAGTTTTTCAGCGAAACTAGTAAGCTATCAAAAAAATGTGTGAGAAGAGTGCTAGACACGAAACACCAGCCCATTCGTCGCCAAAAAACATACATAAAAAATTACCAACGATCTTGAAAGCATCAGTAAATCTTCACTGAGCTCATCGTTCAAGTTAAACTCTTGTAATGCCCAATCAATTGTCTCCTTGGGCCCTGTCTTCCCTGGCGCTGTTTCCATGTTATTCGAAGCTTGGGGTGGGGAGTGATGGGTGGATGGAGGGATGCAGACTTTTTTAATTGGAAATAGACGACATTCAGAGCAAGTCACTTTCGCCAGTTGGAGTCCTTTAAAATTCCCAATTTTTCTCTCTGAAAGGTCACTCCTTCTTTCCTCTTCCCTTCGATGTGTCCGCAAGGAAACTCTCATCAACACCAAATCCGTGCGCGACGCTGAGCATTCAACTCCCTTTCCGCGTTGTTCTTTTGTTTTTGTGAAGGGCCCTGAACAGCGATTTCGTTAGGGATTTGTTTGACTCCTGCCTTCTACAAAGGTGGACCTCAGTTGGTGATGAGAGTTCAGGTGAGCCAGGCAATGCATTAGTGTCTCCCTGCCTTAAGTTCTCAATGAGTCTTAGTTGGTTAAACGACTCCTCGGTTCCCGCACCATGTGCAGCAGGAGCCAAGTCCTCGGAGGGGATGAGTATGCATCTGCCTTTTCGTAATCAGGCCCTGAGTGTGCTAGACTCCCTGTCCCGAGCAGGACCTCGAGCCCTCAACTCCCTGCTTTCTCATGTGGTGATGTGGTCGACCTTGCCTCCACAAACCACCCATTCTTTTTTTTTGTTATTTCGTGTTTTGCCCAATGTCCTTTTCAACACTCCTTTGCATTAACTTATCCTCACCTTACATCTCTCAGCGTTCATTGCCATTTCCTCAGATGCCTCTCAACACCATGATTCAGTTCGCCTAGTTCATATGATTTTATGATGAAGGGGCTACTTAGAAGGCGTTTTCGGTCAAGGATTACCCAAGCGACCCCCTGAATGACCTTGAGAATGTCATAAAGGCCCAAAAGTACCAACTTTGGCGACATCACTGCAGACGAGCTTCTCTATGACGCGTGTACCTCTCATTTCAGCAAATGACCACGTGGCAGTAGCAACAACAGCTCGAAGAATTTTGACCCAGCTTACGCGCCTTCCCAGATGGTCTGTGCACCTGTATCTTCTCACTCATAAACTCTGGCTTCTGGTTACCCTCTGGATGCCTCTCATCTCAGCAAACTATTACAAACAACCATTATGACCAAGGATCCAACATCACTGTGTTGACGCGCCGATGTGAAGAAAAGGATATTAAGTCGCAATTCTTGATCTCGCTGCACGACATGCCCTGAGCATGGCATCGTAACATGAAAGAAGTACTGGAAACACAGCCAATCTTGCTGTATATCGTCCTTCTCGACTCTATTACCTATAGCACAGCAACACGAAATTGATCTGTCAGCTCTCCTTTAAATTCCTAAGGCAGGCCGAATACCCAACCAATAAAGCCGGCTATTTCATGATGGATATCCCTAGACCCCTGATTTTTCAGAGTTTATTACTAGTATGCTTACCGTTTTATTTGTTTCTTCATTCAGTGGACATAGTCTTCGGCATCTCTAGTTAAGAACTCGTGCGAATGCATCAAAGCTAATCTAGCAGCCATATGTGATGCTTACGTTGATAAACTTTATTGTTTTCTTGTTCCTTTGTAGGATGTGGCAAAACATGCACTCTCGTTGCGTAACCTTTCTCTAACTGAGGCTTCTACTTTTTGTGCTATTGATGATGACCGGGATATCATGAGATGCTCCTCCACTAATAACGGATACAAGAAGGATTTTAAAGATCGGCAACGCCTGCAAAACGAAGCAACCCTTTGCGATTATTTTCCATTTGTTCACGCCATGGGCATGACAATGTTGCACTTTGTCCGAGGGGAACACGCGGGATCAAGCTCTTTTTTTTTCTTTCTTTCTTTCTCCCAGAGTCAAAGCTTGCGGAGGAAAATCATCGACTGTTCTTGTATTAATAACGAGGCTGGATTGTACTGAGCACTGCTGTATGTCGTGTGTATTACATTACTATATTCATAGGGTGAGAAAGGAAGTACTTTGAAGCACCACTATCAATAAAGCCTTCCCCATACGATGTCAAAGCCTCCGTTGGGAAAATTGGAGACAACCGCAGGTCTTCCTCAGCCGAAAGAGCGAAAACTCGAAATGGTGACCTGACAGCCGACATTATTGAGCCTATATTGTTTAGAAGTGGGTGGTCCAACTCGTTGCGACAAGTATACTAGCGAACCAAAGAAAGATGAAGGAATATATATTGGATATTCACGAATAAAAGAAGGTATTGACCTACTACTCTCTGTCTTCTTACTCATCTCTACTTCACTTGCCGAGTCCTTCGCTGTCACTTGCTACATAAAAGCTGATCACATTGAGAAGGAATGTGTACTGATACCCAGCTGCCCTTGAGGTCCAGTCAAGCGTGACACCTATCACCCTGTGTGTATTCTCGAGAGTAGCTGTGGTCGCTCCGCCGATGAGGAACGTGTTGGTAAGTGTCCTCTCCAAGTCATGAGCCACCAATGTCCTGGTCCTTTGTTGCATCCTCTCCGCTCCAAAACGGAGATAGTGCAACCGTCGATTGTGCCACTGAAATGACTCTTGTCATGAACTGCGTACGCAGTAAATACTGGAATATCAAATCAATGTTCCGGTTAAATGGCGCCATTGATATCCGTATCGTTGAAGAGAGCCTTACTTCCATCTGCCCCTGCAGTAAAGGCAAATGACCTATCTGGCATCCTGTTTACGACACAACAAAGTTGACAGCCACACCGCGAGCAGGACGCGATCTGTTGCCTAGACAGTGCTTCTCACACGTTCTTCGTCTTCCCTTGAGCGTCCAGTGGAAGATTTGCTTGTCAAGCGTCAGCCTATACACGCCCCGATAAGCGTCATGGTGATCGAACACGACCACTTTACCTCTATCGACGTTGATATTACTCACGAAAACTATGAAGGGACATGCGCCAGTTGTAAACATTCATCCTCTCCTCAAATATTTCGAGCGTCTAGACCTTGCCTTCATCCGGAAACTTGACTTTGTCCATGAGATTTCAGATATGGTTGACTACCTGGTCCTCTTTGTTTGCGAATGCCTTGTGCACTGTGTTGGGAGCAAGCAAATGGTTATATGAGTTGCTGTTGCCCTACATTCATACTTTTAAGAGAGAGTAAAGAAGTCCTGGCAAAAATAGTGGATGAACGAATGAAATAGGATTGTAGAGGACGGGAAGGTGAGTTTTGATGAACGGAAAGAATGATAAGAGACTGACACAGTAGGAAAGGGAACGATAACGGATAACAAATAGAGATGACTAAAGTGCTGAATGAGGCACACTTGAGCGAACGTAGACAATTGGTCACTTTGGTTTGATATGCCTCGCTGAAGTGATCCGATGTATGGATGTGGACATACTTGCTTGCGCCGGCTCCCATGAAATTTTGCTCTCACAACGTGCATGCACTGCACTAAAGCCTATTTTTTGTTTACCTTGTCACACCGATAGAGGAACCAGACGAAACATTCTTGTGCACAGATGTGAGTGTGGTAGAGAGCCAATCGGAAAGTCCCAAAGGTCGCCAGCAAGGGCAGTGCGTCAAAGTACTGTACTAAGGAAGGTTTTGAACCTTAGTATGAAGAACAGGGCACAGAGGGTACGAAAAGGTCAACTCCGTTTGGAGTACGAGGCTATCTCCCCTGAGGATACAGTTACCTCCACAACAATGTACTGTCCCGAATACAATGGGTGTTCAAGCCGAACGATTACTCTCTAAACTTGCGATCAAACCGCATCAAATGCTATGAAAGTCCACACCCTCACATGAGGTCGTACAATGAAGGTCAAAGAATTCAGCCCGCAACTTTGCTCTTCCAGCAACCATGACTAAGTACAATTGATTGAGAGTGCATTCATGTAACAGTGACTATAATTGTACTACAGTAACGTTGTATTCAAGGCTTTTGTGTCTCGAATCTAAATCTACATGAGTATGTTACTATTGGAAAAAAAAAGTTGGTTCTCTGTCGGCTTGATTATTTGAAGTCAAGTATGCACTCATTGAAGAAGTCCGCACCTCACGGCGCACTCTTCCATAAGCACAGCATATGATGACGGGATGTTGTTCCGGAATTCAGCAATCCGCTTTGCGTCCAGCACCTCAAGGTTGTTTCCTGTTGCGGCGACAAGCATCTCGTCGGGCATTCCGGAGAAGAAATTCCGTGCGATCTGGGTACGTCCAGGATCCGAGCTGTCGAACGCGGCCGCGAACAGGGCAGGCTCGCACGTAGGGTTGAACTGGTAGTGGTTCTCACCTTGCGGGATGAGCATGCCAGTAAAATTAGAAAGCGTGACGGTGACCTCGGGGATAGGAGCATTGGCTGGTGCTGGCTGGCCGGCGATGTGGCCCGTGGTATCGGGATTGATCTCGAGGACCAATCCGGAGACAAGGGTGCCCTGGATAACAGTGAGAAACTCGCTTGCTCTTGGATGCGAGTGTGGCACATTAAGACCGCACGGGTTAACGAAACCAATACCCATGGCGAGTCCAGTGCCGATGAGGGCAGGAAAGTTGTTGACGCTCGCTGATGCGATGGTGCCACCCGTGCCGCCCGTGACGGTGTTGTTGATGAACGTAAAGGTGACATTGCTAGCATCCGGTGGGTTAGGGAAGAGGATCGCCTGGCGGTCACTGTAACTTGTGGCTGCAGTTAGAGCTGCCTTCAGAGCAGGCGATGCGTTGGTATTGCTATTGAAGACGCTTGGACCGGGTTCAGATTGACGGCGGGTAAGAGGCCATGCTGCAGCGACGGCCATGAGAGCTACCAAGTTAGCCAAGTAGAAGGATTTCATTATAGTAGTGATTGGCTTCTTGCTGAAAATGTTGAGAGTGGTGAATTGGAAAAGTTTGGTGAAGTGATGCAGAAAATGATGGACACTTGGACGACTTTATATACTTGTGGCAAATTTTCAAGAGTACAAAGTTCGGTTGTTCAACCATGTACCACCTCCTACTGTAAGCATGGTTGATCCGGAGAATCTGGACAACCCTTCTATAAACCCACCTACATTATTGCAGGTTTTTTGGGAGTGATAGTTACTGTATGTATTGAATACCGAGTTGTGCGTAGATATGCAGCCATCTTCCAAGTCAAGGAGGAGAAGGGCAAGGAGAGGGAACATGGGAAAGAAGGAATGGTAGCAACCAAGCATGTATGTTGAATTCAAACTCTAACTATTGAAACACGCTTGTACTTTTTTTGGGCACTTCATCCTATCTAATCTATAACAGCAAATCAGGCAAAATTGTCGAAGATGTTGGGCTTTTGGTAAAAAGATCGGATATCCCAACGGTCTATGCGCAGCTTATAGTTTGGATTTGCTTTCGATTGCCTCTTTTCTCCCTCCAATCAATAGTATGGTCGAAATTCGATAGTGGAACATCTGGTAACACACTGCTGTGCTAAATCTTTGTTGTTTTAGTCGGACAATTGGCAAGAGGTGTACTTTCCAATGCCCCACTCTTTCCATACCTCGTATTGCAACCATTCAATTGTCCCATATTTTTCCTTCTACCACACAATGTTCTCAGTGATTCAAATCCCTTCATCGTATGATGCTGAAATAATGGTGCAGAGTGAAGAGGCTCACAGTAATCTAACCGGCTGACGTAAAGAGTTGGAGCTGTCTTTCAAACAAAACATATCCTTGAACCTCACGAATAGAGGTACGGTTTTCCATCTTCTATTGATCCTAGAATTAAACTAAAAGTTGAATGATGGCAAGAGCCAATACAGGTAATCGATATTCTTTCATACCACAGCAATGATTGAGAATATTGTAGTGAATGAATGTCCGGAAAGTTGATGCAAACCTTCTCATGATCAAGGAAGAAAGGAGAACCCAAGTGCGATAACGGCGCCTAGTAGGCCGAGTCGAAGAACATGAAAACATGAAAACTCAAACCTTATATTCGAGGGTCAGAGCCGTTACGGCCTGACTCTCGTAAAAGCACAGCCAATTGATCTCAACCCTCAGTATTCATTCATCCTTTGGCTTGTAAATACACACATGTCCCTCAAAATCTGCAACAAGATGCTTAGTTCACGATGGCATAATTGAAGACGATTACAGAAGTCGGAACACAGAGGGAAAAGGGAATGTATGTTGGACTGTGAGCCCGAGCTATTAGGTGAACTGTAGAACCATAGAGGTTTAGGAGGAGATACGAATGAAGATATGAAAACAGCCACCTGTCGCCCGAGCTGAATCTGGTGTGCACACTTTTCCGCCTTCCCTCAGTAAGGGAAGCAATGTAATTCGGACACCACCTGTTGCTTTAGTGTAGCCAAAAGAAGATTAAGTTATTTGTATGACGGTCTCCTCATGTACGATCACATTGATTACCCACGAGTTCGGTAGTAGGATTCTTTTCTGTTACAACTGCAATGAGAAATCTCTTTTATATCAAAGGATAAACATAACTCAACCTATTTTTCTCCATGTGAATCAACGAAAGGCAGGTCTTGATATCCTGTAGTGCTCTTAGAGGGCTTACACGGCGATGTGGCAGTAATGAGCTGATATCGACCATCAATCTCGAAAGTATTGGGATTAAAGCGATGCAGGCGAGGCTCTGCACCATCTACACCACCCACAAACTCTTTTGATATCGCTATGTATAATGTGTCCCAGTACATTTCGTCAACAAAGAGCTTGGACGCAGCCCAAAAAATAAAGCAGATGACCGCAGCCGCAATCAAAGAGTAGAACAACCAACTTGGAAACTCATATCCTTTCAGAGTCTCGACAGTATCAAAGATGACAAAGCATAGATCCTTCCCAATCAATAATAATGTTGTTGCCAAGGGTTGCAAAATAACGTGTAGCCTTGGCGGATTCGTCGAGGATTTTGGGAATGTTAAAGAGTACAGTGTTACTGGACACGCGAGGGACATGCGTAAAGTCCGTTATAGTTGTAATATTAGTCCAAGTCGGATTCAGACCTTTGTTAGCCAAACGTCGTGTAATGTCGGGACTCATTGGTAGAGGTTTGATGATGAAAACATTGGTGACTGTGTATGCACATTGAATGTGAGGGACCTCGGCAATTGAATATCTGGACCAAACACAAACCAGAGCCGCTACTTCAGTATCGACAACCTTCGCCTCAATGATCGTCAGTTCTTCGAGGTCAACCGCGGGAAGTGTTGTTAATGTGGTGTTGTCAACAGAAGCTTGCATACCATTCACGAGCTCATCCTGAGTCCCAAAGATCGAAGTGGCTACGGAATGGAACATATCGTTGCTTGGAACCATGAATCAAATGATAGATGTTGAAACAATGATAGAATCTCCCTTTGAAATCAAACATTTGGTCAAGGTAGTCTTTGGAGAAGAGGTAATACCAGCATGACTTGCGCTGTGAGCCGCGGATATCATACTTGGGGTTATGCACTTATTATCCAAGTAATCAACACGAGCAATTACTCCAACGTCCTCGACCATATTAGGGGCCGTCAGACGATATATTGGGAGACGTTGAGTGGGGATCACAGCTTCAACTCGATTCTTGGATTCATGAACGACATACATTCTTGACACATCGTTACGAGTAACATCAACGCTCGAAGTAAATAAGGAGACGGCAGCACAGTTATCATTAGGAAGGGCGAGAATTGTTATGTCAGGCGCCATGAAATTGAAGCGCTTGCAGACCAGCTCGTACTCCGAGGCTGTAGGGCGGTAGTGTTTCATTGACGTGGCCCGTGGTATAGCCCTCGTGCTGCCAATAGCCATTGCCATTGATTCTTCCATACTGATGCCATAGGGAATGGAGAATGTCCACCCTAATGGTGTAGATGTCCGACCGCCTGAAATAAACTGTCTTGAGGAAACCATCTCCTGAGAGGGGTTTCCCTTCGTAACAGCCTCTTCAACAAACGACTTGGCGCCGATGGGAATGGCTGTCAAGGCACAACTTACGAGGAGTGTTGCGCATAGGGCTAGCCATGGGATTTTCGATATCTTTCCATACGAACAATATAGGGTAGTAACCATCTCCCACTTGTCAGCTTGTTGGATCCATCGGATGCTCTGGGCATAGCCTTCAAACTTTCGGGAAATATGTGCCAGGGTAGCCTCGAAAGAGTCTACAATAATGAAGTCCAGGAGGAGGAAGTATACGTTAAAAATTAAAGGTGACCATGAAAAGAACATGATGAGGTTCAAAGAGGAGTGTCGGATAAGGATTGAATTCTTGAGAGAGTAGAGAGTAAAAGGTGAGAAAGGATGGTTGCCAGGCACACAGATGGAGGAACTGAGGAGGATAGAGAAGGAACGGCAGCCATCGAAGGGATATCATGAGAATTGGGAATGCTGAAGCTGACAGAGTTGTAATATGCTCGAGATTGCGTGTTTTTTGTGCTTTTGTTTTATTCTCAAGCAGAAACAAACACGTCAAAAACACAGCCCAGCACAGCACTGTACAACACACAGAACCCCCTATCAAAGCATCACAGCACAGCACAATGGCATGGAGCGGCCTCTCACTTTTAATATTCATGAATCACACAGGAACCCAGGTCCAAAAATGAGGGGAGCCAGCCAGAACTGGATCATGACCTTTCCTCCAAAGGCATTCTGGCTCCGCATCATAATTGCCACCTGTCTTGAAAAACATTTTCTGCGTCTACTTCACACTTGTTACTTCGCTACAATGTTGAATCTCGTGCATTTCCTGAGCAAAATATCAATGTCGCACAAATACAAAATATCCTGACCTACACTATTTGGTGCATTGTTCTCCATCCCTTTATCGCCCTTTTTCACCCAAACAATTTTGCATATGCTACCAACTAGGTCATGGTCAGGATTCCCTCGTTCTCAAATCAAATACAAAGATGAGCAGAAACGTATCAACATTCATCATACAAAAGGGGAGAAAATGATGACGCTCAAATATTGACATTCTTTCCGCCCCTACTCACTTCTTTTTTTTCTCCATATTGTCATGATATTCACTGTACCCTTTTGGGTCATCGCAGTTGCTGCTAGCCTCATCAAACTGATATACTCACTCTTCATTGGAGCCGTTTTGGTGTTCTATGTGAAATTTACTCGAAATGAGTACGCCAGCAGTATTCGATGGTCTCGCACCGGTGGAATCCTCGAAATGATAAAGCTTCTTTGGACCTCATACCGATTTGTACCAAGGATGACCAGTGTGGCTCTTGTTTTAGCACTGGTTGGCAGTCTCTCCATTTTGTCTGTCAGCAGTGTCCTCACCGCCATGATTTCCCGTACTGACATGGAAGGAAGTACTACAACTGCTAGAGCCTTCACCGCGCAGCTTATCTCTACGGATCCTTGGTTTTGGAGTATATATCTAAGCCCCGAAGCTTCAGTCGAGGAAGCATTAACAACCATGCTCAACGACACTCGTCGTAATCCTAATCCTCAACCAAGAGTGCAATACAGGCCTCGTGCATTTTCATACAACGGTAGCTGCGATGGATCGACGGCTGCTGTTACAGCAAATGGAACAGTCGCAGTACTATTCCCTTCTACAAATATCAAGTGCAAACTTCATGGTTTCAGCGTAAAACCACATGGATATAGCTGGGAACTTACTCACGTAATACCCAGGACCATTGACTCAAGCACGTTTATGATAGCTACTCCCGCTACCAAGGTGGATGCTTTCAATTTTGATGACGCGATTGAACCTACTCTCTTTGCCTTCCGAGGCGAACAACAATGTGCGTGAATGACTAAACAGACCAACTATGGTACCATATTCACCGAATATCCAGAAGATGGGATCATCACCCTGCCAAAAACTCTCACCACTAGATGCCATTATGGCACAGCGGATGAATCATTGGTATTGTCTGCCACTTACCTCCAGTTTGCTGTCGGCAATATCCAAGAATTCGACAAAGTCACAGCCCCAATCCTAGACAACCCCCTCTCTCTTCCTCTTTGGAATCTTATGAAGGTTGCCATCCAGGAAGGAGCATTTGTTAACCCTACCAATAACTCGATATTGGTCGTGCTCGTCAAGATCCCCTCCACCGCATCCGATGTCGATTTGTTTGTGTGCCTCTCAAAATATCGGAAAGAGCATGGAACGATGGGCCTTATATGTACCTATATGTTGACCTCAATCATCGTTGTCAGTCCACAGGCAATAGACCCAACTATTGCAGCTGAACTCCCCCCTAGACCCGAAACTCGCAATAATATTAATGCCACGAGTCAAATCGATTTCACTATCAACCACCATCCTCGAAATGCAGTGCAAGATGGAAGCCAAGAATCGGGCCTTATGTTCTCATCAGCCCAGCTTATCAACGCCACTGCTGATGCAACAAGATATCTTGCTTCTGTTGGCCACAATGTCTACATATTCAAGGACCAAGAAACCAGCGCCGACCAACTCTATATACTCTACGCCGCTGTTAAGATCACGGATGCCTATGAGGTCTCAACAGTCGCCCTTGCAATCGTATGTGCTCTTACTGTGATATTTGGACTTGTGTGGATCTTTTCCAAGAGGCTTCCAACAGTCTACAATAGCTCTCTCTACAAGACAATTTACAAAGAACTCAATACCAGAGACAAAGTGGTGCCGATGCTCTTGCGCCACTCTCAGCATCCTATGGCATTTGATGATAACCAAGTAATTCACGACTCCGACGACCTTCAAAATGTTACATCCATGATTCGACAGTACACCATGTTTCCACTGAGGCGAAGGGACAATGCGCCAGATCAACAGCAAGGTGACCAATCTTTGAATTCGTTGGGCGAGACTGCCCTCTGCTACCCACTCATGGATTATTTCTCCGCTGCAACATCCGCACCAACCACAACTACTACTACCCCCACCCCCATTGTCACTGCAGCTAGCGTTACACAGCCATCACATACTACTCAGCTGCAAGTACATGGGGCCTCTAGCTCGGATGTCCCCCCACCCATCCCCCCTAGGCCATCGTGGCTTGCAAAAAGTACTTCAACCCCATCCTAGGCCCTGCCTGATCGACGTGGAACTGCTACCTATGGAATAGATCAGATTACATTTCCTTCAACGCCCTAGCGATCGAATGTTCACGATGTTTGAAGATCGTCTAGATTAGAAGATTAGAGAGCCAGGTCAATTCTTCACTCAAGTCTTGGGGTGTTTTCACTAGTTATGAACCTCCCATACTCTGCTTTGCAGATTCAATATACAGAAGCCACTAAGCATTACATTGTCCAGCTGTACTATGTTGGGGGAGGGCTATAAGACAGAAGATAGCATAATCATGATGGTCAGAGGTGGTAAAAACCAGGGGTCCAACAAATTGGCATCTGGTCGTTTGAATGTCACAAAGGCCTTTTGAGGACCCCTCCTTCCCTCCCTCTCCCTTCACCATCACACCACAGGATCAATTCGAGAGCAGTCATTCCATGACAACATGAACTCATTCACTGACTGGGAGGAACTGAATTCCACATGCGGTTATCACCCTCTCGAGAACAAATCGCAGCTCGAAGTTCAAGGTCAAAACTGCACTGGTATCTTAATACCACACCGCATACTAGCCATCCCGCAGTGCTCTATTTTCCCAACTGGGACACAGTCATACGTAACGTTGCCCGCACCCAGCCATTGTTCACTGCTCCCTGCACCGCAGTACCCTTTAGACCTTTATCCTGCTGCATTTGAAGACAGTCTTTCTCCTAGCCACGGTGCGTCCACCCTCACTGGAAGTGCTGGGGCCTAGTTACTCTAACTAGTACAATAAGCATAGTTCAGATGGTGTCTGCACCAGGGTAGCGTCTAGTAGTTTGACGAAATTTGCATGTCGTGTGTCTGGAAAGGCGTTCTGTGCCCATGTTTTGAAAAGAAATTTGGAGTGAATACTTATAAAACTTGAGTCCACGAACGAGCACACCCAAATCATCATTCTCTGGCAGACTTAGTTGGTTGACCATTCAATTACTGTGTCGATAATTGTTAGAATACTTGATAAATGTTCTCCCTGACAACAGGAAATACTGCATTATTTCTTTCCCTCAGTTCACCCAGATCTCTCTTCTGCAGTACAAACAAATACGTGAGAACAATTATTAATATTCGGGTAGGTGGTCCTGTGTATTTGTCCTCATATGGTTCAAGTAGGATATGGTCTTTTTTTTTATTTTGATGATAACATGAAACAGATTTCATACGATGCTAAAGCAAATCAATCTAGCACGCTGTAAGATGATCTTTGGAACCGGCGGAAGGCAGGTCATGGAACGAGACGCTCTCCCTAGACGGTTGGGATGACAATATAGGGGTAACTAGTCGATGTCGTCCATCAAACTCGAGAATCTTGGGATTAAATTCATGCAGACGGGGCTTCACATCATTCGTATTGCCTAAGAGCTCGCATGATACAGTCATGTAAAATGACCTTCGATATCTTTCGTCAACCAGGCGCTTAGTGGTGATCCAGAAGAGAAAGCATACAGTTGTGATCACAATTATAGAAACGAACAGCCAAAGTGGGAGCTCATATCCTTTCAGGGTCTCGACTGTATCATAGATGATATGGAGTACCGATCCTTCCCAATCCACAATAAAGTTGTTTCCAAGAGATGCAAAATAGCGTGTAACGTCTCTGGATTCATCGATAATTTTCGGAATGTTAAAGGACGTTGCGTTTCTGGATACACGAGGGAGATGACTGAGGACCACTGTGGTTGTGAAATTCGTCCATGACGGATTCAGACCCTTGTTGACCAAAAGTCGTGCAATGTTGGGATTCATCGGCGAAGGATTGATAACAAGAACATTGGTGATTGTGTATAAACACAAAATACTGGGTGTCTCAGCAACTGAATGCCTAAACCAAGAGCATATCAAGGCGACTGCCTCAGTATCAATGACTTCGGCTTCAATGATCACCAACTCTTCGAGTTCATCCCCAGGAAGTGTTGTCAATGTAGTGTTGTCGACGGAGGCTTGCATGCCCTTCACTAGCTCGTTTTGAGTCCCAAAAATCGAGGTGGCTACAGAATGGAACATATCGTTGCTTGGAACTATGAATCGAATGAAAGATGTTGAAACAATAATAGAATCTCCGTTTGGGACCAAACATTTGGTCAATGTTGTCGTTGGAGTCGAGGTAATTCCAGCATAACTTGTATTAAGAAGACCACTTGGCGAGATGAAGGTTAAGCATACATTGTCCAAATAATTAACGCGAGGAAATACTCCCATGTCCTCGACCAAATCAGGAATCCGTTGGCGTTTTTCTGGGAGACGCCGTGCAGGGATCACAACTTTCACTTGTCCCTTGGAGCCATGAACGGTATACATCCTTGAAATATTAACAAAATTATCGATAACCGTAGGACGCAAGATGACAGTGGCACAGTCGTCAATAGGAAGAACAATCGATGAATTGTCGGGCATCTTGAAATTGAAACGCTCACATACTAGTTTGTACTCCGAAACCGTTGGGCGATAGTGTTTCACTGATGTGCCCCATGGTATAGCCTTTGTGCTCCCAGTTCCCATTTCCAGTGCCTCTTTCACACTGATATCATATGGAACAGAGAATGTCCACCCTGAAAGTGTAGACACAAGACTGCCTGCAATGATTTGCCTTGAAGAAACCAGTTCTTGGGAGGGGCTTCCCTTTACAACAGCCTCCTTGACGAACGACTTAGCTCCGAGAGGAATGGCTGTCAAGACCAAACTTGCAAGAAAAGTTGCGAATAAGGCTAACCGAGGGACTCTCGATTTCATTCCTCTCGAACAATATAGAGCAGAGATCATCTCCCATTTGCCAGCTTGTTGGATCCACCGGATGCTATGGGCATACCCTTCAAACTTTCGAGAGATATGTGCCAGAATAGCCCCGAATGAAAGGGTAATCATGAGGTCCATGAAGAAAAAGAATAAAGCCAAAGCAAAGGGCGACCAAGGAAAGAACATGTTGAGATTCGACTTGGAATTTGTGGGTCAGGAGAGAATAGAGAGTAAGAGTGGTGCAAAATGGTTATGTGGCACACGAAAGGACCGAAGAGATGTATTATATCTTCAATAAAATGGCGTGAAAACTGAGCAAACCAAGTATTACGAAATTGTCAATTTCCTGGCCGCGTGTGTTTGTTTATTAGATCTATTTTTGTTCACAAACGGAAATAATTTAACAGAGCACAGGTAGCACTGCACCACGCAGAAGTTTCCCCTCACGCTGCACATTCTTCAACTACTCAGGAATCCTTGATGGAAAGTAATGAGAGACCGCTAGTGCTAGATGATAGATTTTCCAAAAAAACTACAACTGTGTTCCGATACTGTCACTTTTGTTGAATGGATCTCTGCACTTATTCTACCTTCTCATCTTCCACGGAACGATACTCTTGTGCCTCGGCAGTGAATCTGCCGATGTTACACAAATGACATGCAAGTAATGGGTATTCATTGCTCTTTCCCATATTTTTTTATTTATTACTATCCAATATATTTTGCATACGCTTCTGGAATATGGACCATAGGCATGCCGCTTTGTTTCCAGGTCATATACAAAAGTGATCGAGAAGGCGTCAAAACGAAACATACAAAAAGGTGTAACAATGTCGCTCAAATTTCGACATTCTTTCTGCCCATACATACACACTCTCCACCTTCTCTATATATCCATGAAATTCATCTTACCCTACTGGGTCATTTGGGCTATTATTCGCCTCATCCAACTGATATACACACTTTTTATTGGAAGCGTTCTGGCGTTCTATGTCAGATTCTCTCAAGACAGATACGCCAACAGTATTCGTTGGTCTTGCACTGGTGGAATCTTCGAAATGATAGAGCTTCTTTGGAATTCATGTCGATTTGTGCCTAAAAGGACTACTGCCGTTATGGTTCTCGCAGTGATTGCCACTTTATCCACTCTGTCTGCCAGTAACATCCTCATTGCTATGATCTCCCGTGTCGACAAGGAAAGCAATCCCGCTGCTATTGGTGTCCTTACTACACAGATTATCTCCATGGATCCATTGTTTTGGAGTACGGATTTAGGCTCCAAGTCGACAGTCGAAGAAGCATTGATATCAATGCTCAGTGATACTCGCCGCAACCCTAATCCTCAGCAAGGGATCCGATACACGCCTCGTACATATGCATTTGAAGCTGCCTGTAATGACTCAATCGCTTATTTCACAGAGGATGGGTTTCGGGGGATACCGTTCCCATACGAAACAATCAAGTGCAAGGCACATACTCTGTATCTAAACGATGGTTTTTATTTCCGGGATCTCTCAAATGCGCATTACTACCTTTTTGATTCAAGCACCTTTTTGTTACGCACTTCATTCGTTCATTTGGGTGATATCCAAAAGGATTTAACGATGGAGCCATTTTTCTTCACACTCACTCCAAAACAAATGTGTTCACCGAATTTTCCTACTATTGAACTCGGTTTATTATTCAACGTGTTCCCAAGAGAAGGGATGATAGTCCAGCCGAAGACTCTCTCTACTAAGTGTCACTATGGTTTCAACGAGGAATCAGCAGCTATGTCCGCGACCTACTTCCAGTTTGCCGTCGGCAATATGCAAGAATTTGACAATGTCATAGCTACTATCCTAGACGACCCCACATCTCTACCACTCTTGGAGTATATGAAAGCCGCCATCGACGAAGGAATTTTTGAGAGCCCTACCAACAACTCGACATTGGTCATGCTCACCAAAAACCCTTCGACCGCATCTGATGTTGATTTCCTTCTATGCTTTTCGAAATATCGGGAAGAGCAAAGAACAATGGGTCTTGTATGTACCTACATCTTGACCTCAGTCATCGTTGTCAGTCCACAGGCAGTAGACCCGGCTATTGCAGCTAACCTCAACCGTGGGTCTGAACCTCGTGATTATATTAATGCCACACAACACTTCACTATCACCATTCACCACAACCTTCAAAATTCTGGGCAAGATGAAGGCAAGAAACCAAGTCCTTTGTTCTCATCAGCTCAACTTATCAAAGCCACCGCTGATGCAACAAGATATCTTGCTTCTCTTGGCCACAACGTCTATATATACAAGGACCAAGATTCCCAAACCGATCAACTCTATATTCTCTTCGACACTGTTGAGCTCAAGGATGGCTATGAGATTTCCTCCGCAGCCTTCGTAGCTATCTGTGCTCTTACTGCACTTTTTCTCCTTATCTTCGCTATTTCCGAGAAATTCTTTTCGACAGTATACAACAGTACTCTCTACAAAACGATCTACAAAGAGATCAACACCAAAATCGAATCGGTGCCTATGCTCTTGCATTACACCCGAGATCCTTTGGCGTTTGATGACCACCAAGTGATTTATAGTTCTGGCGAGCATTTAAATGTTATTTCCGAGACGCAGGGCCATCCAATGGCTTCGCTTAAACATCGCAATAGTGTACCAATGCCAGACCACCAACAAGATCTTCATTCACCAGACGTGACTACTGTCCACCACTCACGTTTGAGCTCCTTGTCCATTACATCTACTCAATTCGCAAGTCCCGTGACCACTAACTGATCCTTAGGGTGCTTTAGTCCATGGTGGGGATCATATTTTGATTGAACTCGCTATAGTTAAGTAGAAGTTAGATTCTTTTCAGTAAACACTTTAGTCAATATTTTCTTTGCTTTTGGAGCGTTAGACGGGTATATAAATATTCATTGCTATCCTATTCTCTGTACCTCAATGAGCATAAACTACTACTCGATGCCAATTTTCGATGTTCCTTCACTCATAAATTCAAATACAACGGTGGTCACTCGTTGCTCAAGGGCAACCTGGTGTGTCCTTCCAACTTCCTTCAATTTTGCAGACTCAGCCTTTTTGCTG
Organism: Actinomortierella wolfii; assembly: GCA_016098105.1. Taxonomy (NCBI): domain Eukaryota; kingdom Fungi; phylum Mortierellomycota; class Mortierellomycetes; order Mortierellales; family Mortierellaceae; genus Actinomortierella; species Actinomortierella wolfii. The sequence goes on from JAAAIY010000208.1 coordinate 45,880, forward strand.
TTCTAGTAGAGTTGAAAATAACTATGTAAGTACTTACATGTACTCCTCTGTTTGTCCTACGTTGGATATTTGGCGTCTATTTATTACAATGTAACAAAAGAGCTTTATTTGTTTTCATATGATTCAAATGAGGAAAACAAGTCAATCTAGAATGCTATAAGATGCTCATGTGAACCAGCTGGAGGCAGGTCATGGAACAATGAGCTAGCTCTCGAAGGCTGGGGTGACAATTTAGGGGCAACGAGTTGATGTCGCCCATCAAACTTGAGAGTATTGGGATTAAACTGATGCAATCGTGGTTTTGTACCACCAATATCTCTTATATGTTCCGTAAGCTCGCTTGACACAACCATATACAACGAGTTCCAATATCGATCGTCGACCAAGAACCAGGAAATGATCCAGAAAAGAGAGCCCATAGCTGTAGCCCCAATTATTAAGAAGAACAGCCAGTTCGGAATCTCGTATCCTTTCACGGTCTCGATAGTATCAAAGATGACGTAGAGCATTGATCCTTCCCAATCCACAATAAAGTTGTTGCCTAGGGATGCAAAATAGTGTGCAGCCGCTGCAGATTCATGGATGATTTTGGGGATGTTAAAGGATAGAGTATTCTTGGAGATGCGAGGAACGTGATTAAGGACCATTGTAGTTGTGATATTAGTCCAAGTCGGATTTAGACCCTTGTTGACTAAACGTCGTGCAATATCGGGGTTCATCGGTGGAGGTTTGATGACAAGGACAGTGGTGGTGGTGTATGCACATTTAATATGAGGGACTTCGGTGTTTGACATTCTGGACCAGACACAAACTAGGGCGGTAGCCTCGGTACCGTCAACTTTGGCCTCGAAAATCACTAATTCTTCGAGATCCGCAGGAAGTGTTGTCAATGTGGTGTTGTCGACGGAAACTTGCATACTCTTCACAAGCTCGTCCTGAGTCCCAAAGATCGAGGTAGCAACGGAATGGAACATGTCGTTGCTTGGAACCATGAATCGAATGACAGATGCTGAGATGATGATAGACTCTCCGGTTGGGACCAAACATTTGGTCAACGTTGTCTTTGGAGACGAAGTAATGCCAGCGTAACGTATATCTAGAAACGCCAGAGTTGCAGTTGAGGCTGAGCACGAAAAGCCAGAGTATTTTATATTTACAAGCATAGTAACGTCTTGGAAAATGGATGCATCTTGACTTCGCTCCGAATCACGCCACACTGGAGCCACAACTTTAGCCCGACCTTTGGTGCCATAGGTAGTATGCACACTGTAATCCGAGGCATTGACGTTGGAGACTCTTAAGGTCAAAGTAGCACAATCATCGCCAGGGAGGACGAGAAAATCGTTGTAGTGTACATTGAAATCGAAGCTTTTGCATACCATTCCATATCCAGAAACCCTTGGATGATACTGCTTTTTTGTCTTGATATGTGGTACGCTTCTCGTACTCCCAATAGCCGATGCCAAGGCCTCTTCCACATTAGTGTCATAAGGAACGGCGAAAGTCCATCCTGCGAGTGAGGATAAGTAGCCGGCTACAATGATCTGTCTTGAAGAAACGAGCTCATAAAAGTTGTATCTCTTCGATTCAGACTCCATGACAAACGACTTGGCACCAATGGGAATAGCTGTCATGGCAATCCCTACTAACAGCGTCGCAGATAAGGCTAGCCACGGCACTTTCAATTTCATTCCTTTTGAAAAATATAGAGTAGTGATCATCTCCCATATACCAGCTTGTTGGATCCATCGGATGCTCTGGGCATACCCTTCATAATTGCGAGAAATATGTACCAGAGTAGTCTCGAAAGAAACTGCCACAATGAAATCTAGGAGGAGGAAGAATGCATTCAGAACAAAAGGTGACCATGGAAGAAACATAGTGAAGTTTAAGAGAGTGGATGAATGAAGATTGAAACCCAGAGAAAGTGGAGGGAGAATGGTAAAAGTGGACGATTATGAGGCACAAGCAAGTAGAGGGACTGAGGATTTAGTGAAAGGAGAGCAGGCTTCAGAGGAATTTCACGAGAAATTAAATATTCTTATGGTGGCGAAACTGTGAGGTGCTCGAGTTTGCCATTTCTTTTTGTTTGTATGCTTGTTTGTTTACTACTGAAAAAATAAATCAAAAGAGCACTACTACAAGTACTGAAAAAAAACACAACAACGGCACCGTCTCTCTCGACAACTTCACATTGCAACACAATAGAATAGCAGTGGTTCTTCACTATCTTCATTCTTGAATCGCCCCGGCCAAAGTGAGAAGAGACGACTGAGATTTGGTCGTAGCTGCTCCTCCACAGGCATTCTGCTTCTCCTTCCCTTAGATTGTCGCTCGTATGGAGATATATTTTTAAGATGACTCGTGCCTCGTCCGAGAAAATGCAATGTCACACAAATGCACATTACCGCTACGAAAATAACTTTGTGCATTGCCCTATAACTTTTCTCAGGCATTTCCAAATAAACAACTCTGATTATGCTACTCATAAGGCTAGCTATAAGTAGATTACCTTGCTCCAAGATTAAATTCTAGGTAGGTAAAAGGGTATTAAATGAAGCATACAAAAGGGCGAAGCGATGCCGCTCAAAATTTGATACTCTATCTGCCCCCACACACTGTCCACCCTCTCCACATTATTATGAAGTTCATCGTACCTTTTTGGATCATCGCAGTCATTGCCAGTCTCGTCAAGTTGATATACTCACTCTTCATAGCAGGTGCTCTGGCATTCTATGTCAAATACTCTGGAGATAACTATGCCAGCAGTATTCGATGGTCTTGCACTGGGGGAATCGTCGAAATGATAAAGCTTCTTCGGACCTCATACCGATTCATACCTAAGAGAAGTAGTGCCGTATTGGTTCTCGCAATGGTCGCCAGTTTTTCCACTCTGTTTGTCAGCAGTATCCTTACTACCATGATTTCTCGTACGGACAAGGAAAGCAGCCCTACTAGTAGTCTCCTTGCTGCACAGGCTATCTCTAGGGATCTATCATTGTGGAGTATATATTTGAGCTCTGAGACGACAATCGAAGAAGCATTGGTAGCAGTGCTCAATGATACTCACCGCAACCCTAACCCCCAGCCAAGAAGTCGATACACACCTCGCACATACACATTTGAAACTGAATGCGATGAGTCAATCGCACATTTAAGTACCGATTCAAGTATCGAAATATCATTCCCTTCCAGAACTATCACGTGCAAGGCGTACCTTTTGATACTATTAAATGACAACAACATCTGGAATCCTCTAAATGCATCGTACTCCATTGTTGATCCAAGCACTTTTTTGTTGATCGCCCCAGCCACCAAGAAAGACGGATCCATGTTTTATATGGCAGTTGAACGCTCTGTCTTTGCATACGGGGTTAACCGGGGATGTCCGCCGAGCGTTTCGCACATGGAGCCCACTTTTACATTTACTGAGTTTCCAGGAGATGGTATGATCTCCCTGCCAAGGACTGTCTCTACGAAGTGTCACTATGGTCTCGCTGAAAAATCACTGGTTGCTTCTGCAACATATTTCCAGTTTGCCGTTGGCAATATTCAAAAATTTGATAACATCATAGCCACAATCCTAGACGACCATACCTCTCTACCACTTTTGAGATATATGAAAGTCGCCATCAACGAAGGAAAATTTGAGAACCCTACCAACAGTTCAACATTGGTCGTGCTTGGCAAGATCCTATCCGGTGTATCCGATGCTGATTTTTTCCTCTGCATCTCAGAATATCGAAAAGAGCAAGGAACGATGGGTCTTATTTGTACCTATATGCTGGCCTCAATCATCGTTGTCAGCCCACAGGCAGTAGACCCCGTCATCGCGGCTGAACTCCCTCGTGGGCCCGAAACTCAAAATAAGTTTAATGTAACGAACCAAATCGATTTCACTATTCACCACCTCCCTCGGACTGCTAAACAAGACGGAGATCAGGGGACGGACCCTTTATTCTCGTCAGCCCAACTTGTCAACGCTACTACGGGTGCAACAAGGTATCTCGCATCACTTGGTCATAACGTTTACATCTACGAAGATCAAGAATCCAAAGCCGATCAACTATATATTCTTTACGACATAATTGAACTCAAGGATGCATATGAGGTGTCGACCATATGCTTGGTGCTTGTATGTGTTCTTACCGTGCTCTTTGGACTTATATGGATCTTTTCCAAGAGACTTCCAATAATCTATAGCAGTACTCTCTACATGACCATCTACAAAGAACTCAACACCACAGATGAAACGGTGCCCATGCTCATGCGCTACACTCGCGATCCTTTGGAATTCGATGGCAATCAAGTAATTCTTCGCTCTGAGGACTTTCCGAATATAACATCCGAGACTCAGGATCATCCTATGATTACGCTGCAACGTCCAAACAGTATACTAGAACGTTAGCAGGACCGTCAATTTCTGGATTCACCGGATGATACTACTGTCCATTACACATGCTTATTCTCCTTGTCCACTACTACATCCACCCGAATTGTTAGTCCATCAACCGATGATACCAATACCACTATAAATAGACCTATAGAGCTACCACTGACTACTCAAACCGCAAACACATGGGAATTACAGCTCGAGTGTCCCTCACCTATCTCCCCTTGGCAACATTGGTTAGCAAATGGTGTTACTTCCTCATCCACACCCCTGACTGATTCTCAGTGCTCATCTATTTAAAACGGAGGCTATTCTTGAGTTCCCTAAGCTAATGAAGGATAGACGAAAGTTAGGCTCTCTAGATTAAATTCTTTAGGCAACTTTGGTCTTAGCCCATCGGAACATTACACAGGTGTATATATACCTATTGCTATCCCATGCTTGGTACTCCAATGAGCATACCACTTGTCGCTAGTATTCAATGTTTCTTCAGTCTTTGATTTACAAACACCAAATTTCACGAATACTGTAACAAGACGAATTGATGATCATGGCGCAGGTGAAGGTGATTACAGGGACTAAGATAAGTAGGAACGAGGATACAATTTGGATACTCGAGCTGTAGAGTGAATTGGAGAATCGAAATACCTATGTAGAAAGGGCAGTGAATACAGTTATGGTTGGCCACTCACCGCGATAGGAGAAACCAGCATGTTCCTCTCTCCTCCCGCCTTTTTGCTATCTAAGCTCAGCTTGCTATCTTTCTAGAGATGAAAATGGCTATGCATTACTATTACTGTTAATTATTTGCATGTGACTCCATGCTGAGCTGTCATGGTATCTATTTGTTGACAGTGGCACAAAGTTAACCTCATTTATTTAATTTTATACCATTCACTGAGTAAAGAACAAGTCAGTCTAGTATGCCATAAGGTGATCTTGCGAACCAGTAGGAGGGCTATGGTACGAGACGTTATCCATCGAATGCTGGGGTGACATAGCAGGAGTAACAAGATGATATTTCCCATCAAATACGAGGGTTTTGGGATTAAATTGATGCAGACGAGGCTTCGTACCATCTACACCACCTGTAATCTCTTTTGATACCGTTATATACAATGAGTCCCAGTATATACCGTCAACAAAGCGTTTGGACAAAATACAGAAGATGATGCAAATGATTATAACCCCGATCAAGAAATAGAACAACAAGGTTGGGTACTCGTATCCTTTCGCGGTCTCGACAGTATCAAAGATGATATAGAGCATCGATCCTGCCCAATCCACAATAAAGTTGTTGCCAAGAGATGCAAAATAGCGTGTAGCTGCTGCGGATTCCTCAATGATTTTGGAGACGTTAAAGGACACAGTGTTCTCGGAGACGCGAGGAGGGTGGCGGAGAACCATTGTGGCTGTGATGTTAGTTCGAATCGGGTTTAGACCCTTGTTGAACAAACGTTGTGCAATTTCGGAACTCATTGGTGGAGGCTTGATGACAAATACGTTGGTGACTGTATATTCACATACAATGTGAGGGACCTCAGCAATTGAGTATCTGGACCAGGAGCAAACCAAGGCGGCTGCCTCAGTATCGACAACCTTGGCCTCGATGATTGTCAGTTCTTCGAGAGCATCTGCAGGAAGTGTTGTCAAAGTGGTATTGTCAACGGAGGCTTGCATACCATTCACGAGCTCGTCCTGAGTCCCAAAGTTCGAAGTAGAGATAGAATAGAACATATCTTTGTTTGGAACCATGAATCGAATGATGGATGTTGAGACAATAATAGACTCTCCTGTTGGGACCAAACATTTGGTCAAGGTAGTCTTAGGAGACGAAGAAATGCCAGCGCGAAGTGTGTTAAAGGCTGCGGTAGACGCGCCAGTGATCGAGCACCTATTGCCTGAGTAATCAACACGTACAATCGCTCGAACGTCCTCGACCATACTGGGAAGCTTCGGATACTTTGGATGGCGTCGTGTAGAGATCACGACTTTAACTCGACCTTTGGTGCCATGAACGGTATATGCTTTCGTTATATTATGAATCGAATCAATGACGTCAACAATATTATAGGTCAAAATGGCACAATCGTCGCTAGGAATACCGAGAAAAGTGCCGTTTACTGACACCTCAAAATTAGTACGATTGCAGACCAGGTCGTATTCAGAGACTTTTGGACGATATTGTTTTGCTGTGTTAGCTTGTGGTACGATTCTCGTACTGCTGAGCGCTCTTGTTATTGTCTCTTCCATGCTGATGTTATAAGGAACGGAGAAAGTCCACCCTGTGAGTCTGGATATGTGACCACCTGTTATGAACAGCGTTGAAGACACCAGCTCTTGAGAGGGGCTTCCTTTCGCAATAGCCTCTTTAGCAAACGATCTGAAAATGGATGAAATGATGATCAAGAAAAACCATACGAACAGCGTCGCTGATAAGGCTAGAGAGGGGATTTTCGATTTTAGTCCACTTGAGGAAGCAAGGACCTCGATCATCTCATACGAGCCGGATTGTCGTATCCATCGGATGCTCTGCATGTATCCTTCAAACTTTCGAGAGAGATGTGCCAGGATAGCTTCAACAGAAGTTGCGATCACGAAGTCCATGAAGACGAAGAATACATTCAGAAAAAATGGTGACCATAATAGGAACATGCTGAGGTTCAACAAGGGGTGTGTGAATAAGGATTGAATCACTGAAAAAGTGGGGTGTGGATGGTGAAAGTAGGTGGCTATGGGATACACACAAGTGATGGAGATTAAAGTAGCTAGAGAAAGGACAATAGCCTTCACAGAGATACCATGAAGACAGCATTCTGGAGATGATGGCATTATTGAAAAAGTGCTCAAGCTGGCGTTTATTTTGTTTGTGTGTTTGTTATTTATCCACTGGTAAAAAAATAATATCAAAGTGCATTGCACAGCATTGTGTTACATAACATAGCAGTGGCACCGCTTATAACATAAAAGCCACAGTTTAAACATGATAGAATAATAGCGACTGCTCATATTCAACATCCCTGAGTCACTTATGAATCCAGGCCCAAAAGAGAAGAGACGACAGGAACTGGACCGTGGCTATTCCCCAAAAAGATATTCTGGTAATCCCTCTTCTCAAGATCGACACTCATTAAGGTTTATTTTTTTTTTTTTTTTTTTTTAAAAAAA